>MJUU01056636.1:44269-82046 GCA_002080025.1 Modiolus philippinarum
TTATGAAATTTCGATATGTTATTTATGGTAGTGTTCCAAATATATATTCCAAATTTCACCAAAACTGGTTGAATAACAAATAAATAATTTCAATTTAAAATTTTTTGCATCCGATTGTTTAACCCCTCAAAAGTCTACACAGGTAAAAAGTACCCGGATGTTCGGATCTATGTATAGTGGATTGAGATAACTGATTTTACAGTAACCTGTCTTTTTTTTCTTTTTTTTAACACAATATTATGATATTTCAAGGTGAAAGTTTGTAGAAAAGCAATATTTGAAATTATTCGCAATTATGTAATTAGTAATTGTTGCCCTGATGTGTAATGTGTCGGGGGTATATAGATGTCAAGTCCTTCAATGAACTTATTTTGTAGGGTTAAGTATGATAGATTAATGTCAACCTTTAATTCCAGGATAACCCCTGGCAACCAGAATCTACCGTTGTTATTTGTATTTAACCGTATTTTTAGGGATTCACTCATTGGGAAATTCAAAGCATAAATGTACAAAACGCAACCCATTGAACGGAGGTATAAATGCTGACAAAAATTGAATGTGGACATAGTAGAGTAGTTACCTTAAACTACAAGAGAAATGAAAAGACACACTGTCCGTTGAAAGCCGATAAAAATAATTTATATGGTAATTTCCACTATTGCGATTCAGGCCCTGTTACTTTGAATCTCTAAGGTTCGCAATATCAGTCAACATACTACTTAAACCTTATGTTGAGAGGCATCTAAAGAAGAAAAAATCCGATAAAAAATAATTTTACCGTAGTAACAACCTTACCAACCATTGTCCCATCATTATTTTCCACGAAATGAATATTCAGACTTGGCACTCATATAACATAATCTTGTAATTTTCAAAAATGGCTGCTCACATGTTGTGAAAAATTTTAAAATCTACTACAATGAGTCACCATTTAAATGGCCAAACTCCTTGTAATTGACATAATGAAAGGATATGGAGTAAATGGACATGAGACAAAATCTCTACAATTACTTGGTAAAACTAAGCGAATGAATAACGCTTTTATTGTTGTTCTTTATCTCAACGTCACCATGAGACCTTCAACAAGAAGCATTGCTTATATCTCATAGTAAGTTCAAGACAGTCCCTAGCACCGGTTTGAATTGTGTCGGGTAGTGCCTTAGCCATACACACCAATCATATATTAAATTGTCTTATTCTTACTATGTCCGCTGGAAAATATTTAAGTTTACCTTGCATCTGTTGACAAATGCATAAAGACTGCACTTGTAGAACTATTTCTGTTAAAATAAGTTTGTTATTTTTTTTACCTCTAAAACGTCATATTTTAGCCTAAAATCAATGACAGCCAGTACAATTAACACCAAAACACCGGGGAACTTTTGGGGGTTCGTTTTAGTCTTCATTTTACTACAGAAAGGACGATTTTCATTTCACAATTATCAATTTCCGTAACATGGACAGTACTATTCCAAATAAACATTGAAAGTATGTGGAGTAAATGCACATGAGACAAAAGTCTCTACAAATACATGATAGACGTTGTCAATGGAACAACACTTTCATTGTTGTTCTTCATACCGAAGTCACTATGTGGCCCTCAAAAATGAGCTTTGCTCTTACCTCATAGCAAATTCAAAACGGCCCCTAGCAACTTCTCACGCTTACGGAGTGTATGTATTATAGCTGATTCATTATACGAGAGCTACCACAAATTATAGAGACTTTCTCATCAGTCATAGTTATCATGTTCGTTGCAACCTAATTAATCAAGACTTCGAAAAATTCTGTCGTATTCGATTATTAAAATGTTCTCTAATGGATATCAATCCCATGTGGAAAAACTTTTAAGTTTCGATTCAAACTGTGATTATAGAATCATTTTTTTACTTAATGCTGGGATGAGCATTTCTTTTTCCTGACTACGACATAACAATAAAAATTGCTATTGAGTAGCTACTGGACACATCGACAACAGAACGGAAGGCTTGGTGCGCCATAAAACCGGTTAAATCCAGCATTTCTTTGAAATGCCTGTACCAAATCGGCAATTTTCCGGTGGCTACCCACCTGGTTTGTATTTCTGTCCCTTGGACTTTAGTTCTTTTCAACTTTATTTTAGTTTTAAGTCTAATCAGATGGACAGCTCAACCATGTTTTGGGCAGGAAAAATTATGGGATTCTTCCTGTCAATATCCACACATATATGCGGGATCAGGTATCAAAATAAACAAGCTTTAGGATAGCTACTAAAAAGTATACTTCAAAAGCAAGAAAAGGAAGAACGTCGTCTCTCTTTGGAAAGGGAAAATGTCATCTTGATTGTCCTATTAATGATTTCTATTAGTGTCGATTTAAAATCTAATAAGGATTAGAATTGTTTTGGTCGTATTTATAGTGACTTTGAAGATATATCACTAAAATAAATTACGTAACATCTGATATGAAATTGTAGCATAATACCGGGATAAAGTGTGGAAAAATCTAAAGTTGTAGTAAAATTCTTACTGTTTGGGATTGAAAACACCAATCACATCTTTCGAGGATTTAACTTTTCCATAGATTACATGAAATGACGTAGTTTGCAATATTTTGTTTATAGATTATGCTTTAGAGAGCACTTGTTGAGGACACATATCTTAGATTTTTTTTTACAGTACTTCCTTAAATCAGGTTAAGCAACATAACTCTACATGCAGTTTAGCGATCTATTCTCTGTCTTAATAAAGAAGCAGCTTCTGACCCATCCATTTCCATTGTACATCTTTACCCGTTTCCCCTGGTGTCCCTTCTATCACCATTTCATCCTATTATTTTTTTTAATTATTAAGGTGCCGATATAGCTCAAGTATTGCTCACTGAACGTAGAACTCTTAAGTAACTCTATCAATCATATAAGTTTTACATTTCTGGAATTACGATAATATTTAAATAACCAAGCAAATAACTTATCGATCAAACTATCATATTGCAAGTGATCATATAACATGAAATTGTCTCATCAAATGCACACATTTATGCGTGAAACTAACAATATTTTAACGCAAAGTATGACGTTATTTGAAATTAAATCAGGTGACATTATAAATTCATATAACAGCACTAGTCATAGGGTCTGTAAGTCTCGTCATGTGACTCACGAGAATTCACGATAAACAGGCAATTCGAAAACGATTCCCGCCTAAACATGACGTCTGAGGATTATTTTGTTTGAAACGTCATATATCTTTGTTAAAAATGTAACTTCCGGGTACAGTTTTTGATCCCGGAAGTTACAAAATTGGACGAGACTTACAGACCCTATTACAATATTCATGAGTTTCAAATCAACACAATAGTTTGCAAATGGGGATATACACAATTACTTTCGATTACTTTGGTATCCTGAATATCCAGCGTGTATTCTTAGAGATTACACTTTTGTAGTAGGGCGTACATTTCATCAAATGTCTCTGTGTTTAACAGTCTTTTCAAAGGGTATTATCTGTGATGTTCCCAATTTGGAATAAAACACATTTTAATATTTGCGTCATTGGTGGTTATGGTATTTTCGGTTTGCTTATATTCTCCATATATTGCTATCTATGTGATATCTGTGAAAAAGCTGTTTTTTCTTAGATAATTTGCTAAATATACCAGCAGTGTTAGCTATAAATATCATTTCTATTTTGTGTATCTCAATAGTTAATTGTATGCTGTAAATTAACATGTTTGAGAAAGTCTTTGCAATGGAAAGACCAACCATCTGTATAGAGAAGAAATAGAAGAACAACCATTATAGTTGCTGTAATCTGTGGCATATTTATTTTGTCAGAGATTCTTCCGCTGTTTGATTGGCTCAATGCTCTGACGTCCTATTTTTTTTTAGATAGATCGATTTGTGAGATTGTCATTAGAGATATATAACACCATTATCAGAATTTGAGTCTTCTCGTTGGATTTTCATTTAACTTCATAATTTACTTTGTTATGGAACAAAAGTTGAGACTTGCATTCATGAATGGCCTCAAAGATGTATATGTGCGATGTTGTTGCTGTTAAGAGTGCATTGATAGAAGCAGTTTTATTTTTGAAATGATTTATTTACATTTAGAAAAATAATAAGAACGTGAACGTTTCAGTGAAACGTGTGGTGCTGGTGTACATTTTTCATGTCCAGATTCAAAAATGAAAACATACTAATTCAAATTCTGGCTGAGACCTTTTTCATATTACATCTTTAATTTCTCTACAAAAATCTTTGCAATGAATTAAAAAGTCAAGTGTTCACTAATCTGAATTGAGAGAGAAGACCTGTGTAAGCCGAATATTTTCCACTCGGTTTATATTTTTAAGGTCTACTGTATTTAATATATATATTTTCATGCATACTTTAAGCAATTGTCGACAATTTTTACCGTCTCGTTTTCTCTTTAAGAGTTCCTCAAATTAACCCTGTTCCATCATATTTTTGGGTCTATTCAGAAAGAGATTTTCGAGATATTTTGTGCACAAAAGATATAAAAATGTTTGAAAAAACTTTGGGTACCGATAAGTGTGTAAAATATCTGAATTCCATATACTAAAATATATGCCTTTGCAAATTATATAAGGTATAACATCACTAATTCTGTCTAACATACACTCCAATGTTAAATTACACATATTTCAAAATTTGTAGAAATTTACTAAGAATTTAAGTGAAGTGATACGTGGCAGAAGTTTTAGAGGTATCTTTTAACAAACTCTCATAGTAAAACCAACCTACCTTAACATGCATAAAAGGAAGAATTGGTTCACTGCGATGAAAAACACTAGGATAGGTACTTCCTGTTTGAATTTTACAGAAAAAATACCTCCTCCATCAATGCCTGCAAAATTTTAACTTGTTGACAAAATGGCATATCTTTAGGCTGAAAATTATCCTAACAATATAACCTCTTCAATCAAATTATATTCAGCAGACAACATTTTGAATCTGAAACAGTATAAACACTTCTTTGGAACTATTTAGTGTTCAACACCTTTAAAAAGAATTACCAACCTTGCAAAAAATCTGAATGTTATATTTTTTCCGTTTTTAGAAATAATTACAGAAATCGAGTTATTACACTTTTTTATAAATAATTGCACATTGGAAGGTTTTCATTAAAAATACCGAAGTTACTGTGAAATTAATTTCTGATGTCTCTTCAGTGCAGATAAAATCAAAACATTTCCATAACACAAATATGTGTAAAAGCTTAATACGAACTAAAAGTGAAAGCTAAAACCAACTAAGGACAGAGCTATGCATGAGGAAGATACTCCTTCAATTTTAACAAAATTTCCTTAAAGTAAGTGAGAACCGAACCGTCAGTTTAAATTTAGATATTGCGAGTTTTAAAATAAATCGGTTTTTGGACCAACAGCGAAGTGAATAGCTAGGTAGCTAGAGTTCAACTCTTCAAAATAACAGAAATAAAATCGACCAATCAGATTGGAGTGTTTACAAAAGTCTTTATCAGGGCCACATACTTCCGGCTCTAGAGATTGATGAGGTTTTGTTCATGCGGAACTCGAGTCCTACCCGAGTTACAAATGAAAACAGCCTAAGATACTACCTTTAAAACCTCTTTTGAAGCTGTCGATAATGCATGATTTGGCTATATATTTATTATGTTTTTCTTTCCGAATTAACACGAATTATTATATAGATAGCGGTGATTTATAGAGTTTTCTCAGTTAAATAAATGTCATATTGTCACCGGTGAAAATAAAGGATTTCTAGTCACTGGATGACGTCTTAATGAAGCGACGTCACAATATCTCTTCAATGTCGTCGTCAAGTAAACAACTGGCGTATTGACATGAAAAAAATAATCCGCATCTAAAATCTCGGGTTTTGAGTAAAAAATCTATATAATAAAAAGCATAACTAATCGGCCGTCATGAATATCAATAAAAATGTCACTCGTGTCGATCAACGCAGTGGATTTAACTCGTTGCAGAACAAGTTCTGCAACTCGTTAAATCCTTCTGCGTTGTTCGGCACTCGTGACATTTTTATTGATATTCACGACGGTCAATTAGTTATACTATCATTATTTGTAATGAGAAAAACAAAAGAGAGGCTCTTATGATCTTGTATTTCTGATAATATTTATACATGGTTGCCTCAGCAATATCACGTTAAAATTTAAGTGAAATTGTTCAGGCATATTTAGAGGAGAATATCTTTAAATGCATTTCAAAATGGTCCAATTTTCAATAATATTTTCCGCTGACAGCTATCTTGGATTGGGTGCCACCATAAAAAACACAAACTTTGAAGTGGACAATCAAAGGATAATTGTGACCATGTTTGGTTCCAACTGGCCAAGTGGTTTTGAAAGAAAAGATCTTTGAATGGATTTTCATATGGTTCTATGTTTCCCGCTTGCGATCATCTTGGATGAGGAAGGAACATAAAACACAAAATTTGACGAGGACCACCAAATATCTATCATGAACAAGCTTGTTTAACTTAGCTTAGTTGTTTCAGAGGAGAAAACCTTCGAAATCATATCCCATAGGTATGAAAAAGAAAGGAAATGGGGTAAATGTCTAGGAGACAACATCCCATCCCAAGGTTAAAACTACTAATAAAAAAGCATTTATGGGTTACCATACATAGGGTCCTTTGTCTAACTATATGGTGGCCATTTTTGATGTGGTACGAACATAAATAAAAACAAATTTTAAAGGAAACCATACAAGCACTATAATAAAAAAACTTTGGTTTCAATTGGCAACTTTCAAGGGGATCTTCAAATGACTATTGCGAATATCTCATCAGTTTAAGAGGAGAAGGTGAATGCATTTTCCATAGGCCCCTATATCAAAATATGTTCGTCGCTGGCGGCCAGTTTGGATGAGATACGAACATTAAAATCACACACCTTGACTATTTTGAGAAAGTTTTGTTATAATTGGCTCTGTGGTTTTGAGGAGAAGATCATGTATTTTGTGTAAGGTCCTATGTAAAACTATGTAATCCGCTGACGACCATCGAAGATGGGGTACGAACATAAAAATCATAACTTTGAAGGGTACATGGTTACCAGCAAAGAAACGTGTTGACCAAATTTATTTCAGTTTGGCTAATTGGCTTTAGAGGAGAAGCTCTTGGAATGCATTTTAAGAAACACTGAATAGAAATGACCACATTAAAATTCTAAATGAAAATCAATTTCTGTATCATGCTATTCCAATAGGTTCCAATGTTAACATTTTTTAGTCGCTGATGGTCATCTTGAATAAGGTATGAAAATTAAAATCACAAACTTTGAAGGGGGTCATCCAAGCCTGTTGTGATAAAGTTTGGTTTTCATTGGCCAAGTGGTTTCAGAGGCATTCTTTGGGTGAAAAGTTAACGAACGACAGGCGATTGACGAAGGACGGGCGTCGGGTGACAAATGCAAAGGGATTACAAAAGCTCAACCTTCCTAAAGCTAGTTGGGCTTAAAACGATGTATCATAAATGAAAAATGCGCTATTACTAAGTTCTATGCAATTCTGTATTTTTTCTCTACATTTTTGTTGGTAACTCGGAATACTTTGATAATATATTTTCAAAAGAACAAGTTTTATTGCAACAGAATTTGATAAAACTGGATATTTTTTCTCTTTTTTCATGCTTATAAAGAGATTTATATTTTCATGAAATATAGAGAACAAAACTCTTTGTAGTGAGATATAAACACGAGATAAGTCTTTCTGTCACTGTATTTTGTTTTTGTTATTTTTCTTATTTCTTCTGGTAATGTAATTTTGGAAATAGAAAAAGAGATACAAGACCATTATTGGAAATATTATTATGCCCCCGCCGCTGGGCGGTCGGGGGGCATTAAGGTTACCATGATCCGTACGTGTGTACGTCTGTCCGTACATACTTCCATCTTTTTGGTTTCCGGATGATAACTTGAATAAGCTGCATCGGATCAAAATCAATCTTAGTCACATGCTTACTTATCACCTAAGACAGAACTCTATCGATTTCCAGGTTGATACCCTAAGGTCAAGGTCACAGTTGCTAAAATAGACTAAAATTTCAATTAAATTTTGGTTTCCGGATGATAACTTGAGTATACTACATCGGATCAAATCCTTGGCCACATGCTTGCTTATCACCTAATACAGAAGCCTATCGATTTCAGGGATGGTACCCCAATGTAAAGGTTACAGTTGCTGAAAATAGACTAAATTTTCAATAAAATTTGGTTTCTGGAAGATAACTTGAGTAAACTGCATCGGATCAAACCAAACTTAGTCACATGCCTAATTATCATTCAAGACAGAACTCTATTGATTTGGGGGTTGTTACCCCAAGGTCAAGGTCACAGTTTCTAAAAATTGACACAAATAAAAAAAAATGGTTTCCGGATGATAGGTTGAGTATCCTGCATCTGATCAAAACCAAGCTTGGTCACTTGCTTACTTATCACTAAAGACATAACCCCGTAGATTTTAGGGTTGATACCCTAAGGTCAAGGTCACAGTCGCTAAAAATAGATTATTATTACATATAAGACAGTTTCTCAGATTATTTGTTGGAACTACGCATTATATCAAAACCACACTAGTTCCAGTGCCTATTTATCACAAGAGAAAACCCCTTTTTATAATTATTTGATATATATATATATATATATATATATATATATTGTACAAAGTTACGCCTTTAATAATTTAAGGGTTCTATTGCAAGGAGGCGGGGGCATTCGTGTTCCGTGGACATATTGTTCCATTTTTATACGACCGCAAAAATTTTGCGGTCGTATTATGGTATGGCGCTGGCGTCAGCGTCAGTGTCGGCGTCTGTGGACAGCATAACTTTAGTTCTAGTGAACGGATTGTTATCAAATTTTAGTATGATGTTTGTTGGCACAAGGTTAAGCCCGGGTTTAAATTTCGCGTTCCCTGCCCCACCCGTTTTTGAAAAAGAGACAAGAAGGGGCCAAAAAGGGGTTAAATTAGGTATTTTCGTGTCTGTGGACAGCATAACTTTGGTTCTAGTTGACGGATTGTTTTCAAATTTTAGTATGATCGTTTCTTGGAACATTCCTGAGAAACATTTTTTTCCTTTAGTTTTTGGCCCCACCCATTTCAGAAGAAGGGGCCAAAAAGGGTTAAATTCGGTGTTTTCACATATTTGACTGTACAATCTTTATTATTTATCGGATTTTATGGGGTTTCTTTCAGTGTACTCCTTAGAAAATTTCCAATCTGAGGTATGCAAACGGATTTCACGTGGCATGTACCGTTTACGAGATAAATGGGGCCCAAAAGGGGCAAATTTCAAAAATTTCAATTTTTTATTTTTAGTCCGATTTTGATGGAGCAGGGACCAGAATTGCAATTTTTAGAAATATGTGAAATCTTTTATTCTAGATCACTATGCAGAACGCACTTTTAATCAGTCAACCAATTTCTCTTCCGGGATATTTTTCTCAACGGCACAAATGAACAATAAAGTACATAAGACATGAAGACAATACACACAGGTACTGTCCGGACAAATGCTCGAAGTTACTGACAGCTAGCTAAGGACATAATTTCCGTTGACTATGATATCAAGCCTTCTTACATATGAAACTAATGAAAATATTTTCGTTCCAATTTAGAGTAAATTCAACATTTTAGATAGTCTGTAACCAGGGGTTTTGTCACAATACGCATCATCTGCCACGCTGTTGAAGTGTGATCATTTTAAAGTGTAAGGTTTGCCAAAATGTTTATTTTAATAAGACCATAAAACATAACACCTTTTCTTCTGTAAATTATTTATGAGAGGAGGATATGCAAGAGTGTGGAATTCAGATAATTGATATTCATGATATTTTATTTTCAAACTTTGCTTCATAAACTGGCCAAGGCAAGTAATTGATAAGAAAGAACTGTCCCAGTTGCGGATCTAAACAAGAAAATTCTCTCTTATTTCATTCTTACACTCATTTCCTTTCCAAAGTTATGGATTAAAGGCAGATCAAGCCTAATAAAAATCTCAGACAGAATTTTCTCATGCTAAGATATTTTGTAGTTTTTAACTCATAACTTCGGAAAATAAAATAAAGATAATATGTCACCGATCATATTTATATTTGTCTGTTATCAGGCTTGTAAACCAGGCCAAATTCGTCGTTTTTCGGTAACATATACAAAGAATATAGAGGGAACTGTGAGAACATGCTAACTATTAAGCTTTCTTAAGAAATAACTATCACAAAGATTTTTCTTAATTATTAATATTTAAGAGAGTGACACTAAAGCTATCTGTTGAACTAAAAAAGAAAACATGCGCCGTGTATTAGGGCCTATCTTCCTTACGCAAGATATTTATACAAGACCGAATTTCATATAAAACTGTACTTTGCAAAAAACTGACAAGGTAAAAACATCATCCTGTTTTGATACATTTTTCCTGAATCCTAATATGCACATCAATGTGCTTGAGGATGTACTCTGGTGAGGAGCCAAAATTTTAAGGTATTTAACTTTAGTTAAACCTTGATTTTTGCAATGTTCTTGCCCTATAAAATTCATAGGTTACTGTGCAATTTTTTTGAAAATTACCAATTTTAGCACTTTCGCTCATTTTTAGGCATTTTCCCCATTTTTTTACTATTTTCATTGAAAAGAAATTAGCTTAGAGTATTAAACTTTTTCTCATACTTTCTGAAAAGCTGTTAATAGAGGGAATGAATAAATTCTGTCCCCAAAAATCATATGTTAGTGTTGATATAGGAAAATTTTGTTCCATTTTTATGCTTTTTTAGGACAATTTCAGCATTCAATATTTCCCTAAAAATGTAGATTTTCTGAACTTTTTAAACAGCTAATGGTTTAAACTTCATTTGTTTCGTGACTGTTTACTGCAAAAATATAGAACACTATTTTTAAAAAAAGAAATTAAACTGAAGTGTATACTTTTTTCATAAAACTGCTTTTTCTAACCCAAACCCTATTTTGTGAAAACTTTACACCAATCCAGCAGCCAATTAGGGCATCAATCTTCAGTTTCAGATTATTCTGAAATACTTGATAAAAATGAATAATTTTTTGACACAATTTAAAGATTAACATACATTTTGTGAATTCATTGCTATTGTATAAAATATATAAATAATTTTAGAGTTATTCCAAAACGAGATTTCAACGAGAGTGAAACATGACCAAAATACATCCTTAAAAACTTACCTCATTCTCGTGAAAAGTATGATTAAAATGCATTGATTATATGAAAATCAACGTTAATGTAAACGAATGAAATCCTTGTACAAGCAAATCGAGAAATCACAGAAATCATCTAAAAGTACACAAAGTGTATTTCCGGATTTTTTTTTTTACAACCACCTTATGTGAACGACACCGGATATTGGTACTACCGAAGTGGGCGATTGAGTGAAGGTGAAAAATCGCACTTTTATTATATTTCTTCTCATTATATGTGACCAGAAATGTGTGTGATGATCGACAGGATAAAATAAGAGTTCATAATAGTCGTATAAAAGTAGAATACAGCAAGTAAATGAAAATGTGAGATGAAAACACGTCGCCTTGTACCGCCAAAATGTCACAATGGGATGTTTTTTTTCCTTCAAAAGCAAACGATTTCAGGCGTGTTATGTTTAAAAACACACCCTATAGTTCAATAATGTCACCCTTTAATCAAAATTAAGCAAATCCATGTCTCAACAGCTAGTTATGTAACTTAAATCACGAAAACAAAATTATGAAAGTGTACGGCATATAATATACAAGTCGCGGTACTCTTTCATTATTTTGTTTTCGTGATTTAAGTTACATAACCAGCTGTTGAGAGACATTGATTTGCTTAATTTTAATTGAGGGGTGAAGTTATTGAACTAAATGGTTTGTTGTTTTTGGAACACGAAACGCCTAAAATCGTTTGCTTTTGAAGAAAAAAACATCCCGTTTGGACATTTTGGCGGTACTAGGCGACGTGTTTTCATCTCTCATTTTCATTTACTTGCTGTATTCTACTTTTATACGACTATTATGAACTCTTATTTTATCCTGTCCGTGTTGTTCATTTTTGTATATGTGCGTGTCTTCATTTTCTTTTCTGTGTCATGCTCATGTTATGTCTTCGTTTTTTTGTTTTTCCGACGTTGCCATTGTCCTTGGATTGTTCTTTTTAGACTGACGGTTCGGTTCTCACTTACTTTACTTGCTTTACTCTATGTTTATACGACTATTATATATTTTACGAAAGGATATGGAGTAAATGAACATGAGACCATAACACATATGTTAACTCCAACTGCAATAATTTTAATGAGCTGTATGGCCATTTCGGAAATTTATTCCTCATCAGCAGCACTAGAACCCAAACAAAGGAAATCCATAATTTAGAAAAAAAAATTAAAATGCATAAAACCATTATGAACTCTAATTTTATCCTGTTGATCATCACACGCATTTCTGGTCACAAATAGTAATAAGAAATATGACAAAAGTGCGATTTTCCACGTTCACTCATACTAAAGTAATATCAATCGTCCGCTTCGTTAGTACCAATATCCGGTGTCGTTCCCATACGGTGACAATGGCTATGACACTTTGGACGTCAAGACGTTTGTCATATTTGGTAAAGGATTCACACTCTTCTCATATTTCCGGTGCACCAGATAGTGCTCCAGATTATGGAGAATCATGTCATATTATGGTTAAATTATTTCTTTTTTTTATCCGTTTAACCTTATTAATGGACTGTTATCTTGGCCAATATTGTCGGTATACTTCACTTCTTTTGTTCAATTTTGACCTGCTTGTCGACATGTTGTACTTATTTTGAGATAGTTTGATCCATTCCCTCGAATGGTTGACTGTGATTTTTACTTGTCCTGTCCTATACTAATTTTTCTTTTAAATTTGTCTTTTTGGTCTTTATTTAACAACATTTCAAAACTGATTTTATTTCTATATCTGAATTCAGATTTCAACCAGTTGTGCATTTAGTTTGTGGATTTTGACATTACTTAATGTGACCAATATGTTGCAGAGAGTATTAGTTCACCCAGACAGACCATTTAGCATGTAACACTTAATCTTCTGGACATTCAGCTTGTTACAGTAAAACTTCTGGAAAGACCATTCAGCATGTAACAGCGAAACTTCCAGACAGAACATTCAGCATGTAACGGTGAAACTTCCAGACAGACCATTCAGCATGTAACAGTGAAACTTCCAGGCAGACCATTCAGCATGTAACAGTGGAACTTCCAGACAGAACATTCAGCATGTAACGGTGAAACTTTCAGACGGACCATTCAGCATGTATCAGTGAAACTTCCGGACAGACCATTCAGCATGTATCAGTGAAACCTAAGCACAGATCATTCAGCATGTAACAGTCAAACTTCCTTAATGAATATTCAGTGTGTAGCAGTAAAACTTCCAGACAGACCATTCAGCGTGTAACAGCGAAACTTCCTGACAGATTATTCGGCATGTAACACTGAAACTTCTAGACAGACAATACAGCATGTAACAGTGAGACTTCCAGACAGATCATTCAGCATGTAACAGTGAAACTTCCGAACAGACTATTCAGCATCTAACACTGAATCTTCCGGACAGACCATCCAGTCTGTTACAGTGAAACTTCCTTATTGAATATTCAGTATGTAGCAGTAAAACTTCTAGACACACCATTCAATGTCTAACACTGATCTTCTACACAAATAATTCAGCATTTCACAGTGAAACTTCCGGACAGACCATTCAGCATGTCACAGTGAAACTTTCGAAATGCGCATATGCAGAACCTAAATTAACAGTAACTTCGGTATTGTGTTATTTGTTAGCACTGGGCCGATGCCTCTGCTGGTGGACTGTTAGTCTCCGAGGGTATTCACCAACCCAGTAGTCGGTACTTCTGTGCTGACCCGAAAACCGATTTCATTTTAAAACTTGCAATATCTAAATTTTACAAAATTGTGTTTAAAACTAAGGAGTATCTCCTTCATGCATAGCTCTGTCCTTAGCTTGATTTTGGCTTTTCTATTTAGATACTTTTGGTTATTTGTTCTCTATCAGCTTTAAGTTTATTTCGGTTTATGGACTCCCAAATTTTTTGATTTTATCTGCACTGAGGAGACATATGTTGTCGAAATGCGCATATACAGAACCTAAATTAACAGTAACTTCGGTATTGTGTTATTTCAAACAGACCATTGTAGCAGTGAAAATTCCTCAATGAATATTCAGTATGTAACAGTAAAACTTCCACACAGACACTTCAGTATGTAACACTAAAACTTCCGGACAGACTATTCAGTACCGGTATGCAACAGTGAAACTTCCGGACAGACCAATAAGTATGTTCCGGTGAAACTGCGGGACAAACCGTTCAGTATGCAATTGTGAAACTACCGGACAGACCATTCAGCAAGTAACACTGAAACTTTAGGACAGACCACTCAGTATGCATCAGTGAAATTTTGGGACAGACTTTTCAGCCTTGCGGACAGACCATTCAGTATGTAACAGTGAAACCTCTGGACAGACCATTCAGCACGTAAAATGTAACAGTGAAACTTTCGGACAGACCATTAAGCATGTAACAGTGAAAACAGATTTGAAAATCGTGGGAGAAGTGACTTAAAGACAGGGTTCTATGGTATTTTGGTCCCCTTGTCGGGGTTTGTAAGATTACTCCTCCCGATGTTTTCCGTTTGTTGAGGATTCCGCATCCTTGACCAAAAGATGACAGAAATAAACGCACGACATTTAATAAATGAATGGCGCTAATGATTGTTCTAGCGGTTGGTTTGAATTTAATATGAGGTATGAGTTTTTGTACATTGTTAAGGGCCTCATGTGGACGTTAAGATGAAAACTGCTTTACCCTATTGTTCATTATTTTGTTACTTGTATATTTATATCATTTCATTTGTTTATGTAACTTACAATATATGTAGTTTACAATTGTGCAATAAAATATCAAATTTTTCATTAACAGATCATGTCATCATGTGATGACCCCTTTGTGAAAAGCAAAATGGAGTATCCAAAGAACGGATATTGCCACGTTGCCGCAGTAAAGATGATATTAAAAAATGGTGCAAATTGTTCTTATTTTGGATTTCATATCCTTATGTAATTGTTCTCTATCAGGTTTGAATACTTCGGTTTATGATTTTCAAAGCGTTTTAATTTCATCTGCACTGAAGAGACATTAGTTGTCGAACTGACCATCTGCAGAAATTAGTTTTCCAGTAACTTTGGTATTTTGTTATCGATTCTATAAATATAAAACTTGTATTTTTTTAATCATGTAGTTGAACTCAGAAAATTTGTTTTGGGGAAAAGGCACTTTGAGAGAACTTTGAGTGTTATAATTTCAATTTTAAATTATTCTTACTAATTTAAACAACTACACTTGTCTTCCAAAAGTCAATTAATTACATTTAGGCCGAACAATAAATATTAAGAAACATTTTAGAATAAAAAAAAAAGTCAAATTTACCCCTCACAACATTACTGACGTCTAACTACAAGCTGATTGCTACAAAATTTTACTAAACATAGTCTCATCCCCACATGGATAAGTAAGGGACAGAACATTTAGCTATAGTTCAACATTCATAAATGGTATATTATACTTAAGGGAAAATGTTATTCCTAATGACAAAAGCGTCGACGACCACATTTCACAAGGTCTATGTTATATTTGTTTGGTACCTAGCTGGCCTTTCTATCTGTATCTATCTTTATTTCAGATTGAATACTAAATTATATCCAAGAAGTTAGACTTTAGTTTATGCTAGATAGATTGTATGATGTCGAAGCTTTCCACTATACTTTGTTTTATAAATAGTTGTCTTTATTTTACACTATATTTGCAACGAAATCGTAAGAGGTGAATAAATAAACGTTTTTACCCGTCGGGGTGATATTGACTTGTAATCATGGTCTTACGTTTTTCTTATTGACCGGGAAACACAGATATTTATCTGGAACGCTGCTTTTCCTTTCATTGCTTATTACTGGAAACGCTGTTACTATCTGAAATAAAGGGCTACGCCGAGCGCAGCATGATACGACCGCAGCATGTCGAACACTGAAATTTGAACACATAAGGATTAATCGATTGGAACTTAAGTTATTAAGGGGACGACCATTTAATTCTGAGGGGGCGGGGGCTGGCAGATTTTGTAAATAACTATTCTGTCCCTGAAAACGTTGGATTAGATAATCTGGCCTGCACATCCAAGAAAATAAATAATCTGACCTTAGATTTATTGGTACAATATTATAATGTTATTGAAAATAAAAATTTTCGCCGCGAAGCGGCGAAAAATAAATATTCTGGCCCGCAAAATTTTGAAAATGAATAATCTGGCTCGACCGAATTTGCCAGACCCCCCCTCAGAATCAAATGGTCGTCCCCTAAACAAAAACAAAAGTGTCTACAGGCGACAACGACGCGGACGACGACAACGACGACGACAATTGTTTTGCGGTCGTATAAAAAGTGTATTCCCATCTGCAAAGACCATTATTGTATATAGTATTTGCAAAAAAGTTTTGCCTGACAGACTGCGTGTTGTACAAAGTGTTCACTGAATAGTCAACTTCCCCTTTCTTTGAAGAAACATTCCAATAGTTACAGTATCTGGAGTTTACATCTCCATGCACACTCATTCGCTAAACTCGTTGATCTTTTGTCTATGCAGTGACTTCCTTTATAGAGCTTGGTTGCTTATAAATACGGTGCTTAAACAGGGGCTTTTATCTAAGCTTGAAGTCATCACTGCAGAAGTAAACAATCGACATCACGATATTATAGACCGCTATTGGATATCTGTTTCTCAAAGGACAACAGATCCCGTTCACAGCTTAAGATTTTTTTTGTCTGGATTGACTTCATGTTCTACCCTGTGGACGTCCTACAAGGAACTGGAGATCCTTACTCTACTAGTGCACCTGATATCACCATCTGTATGTGTGTCTCCATTTTTCTTTTCTGTGCATCACTTGTGTGATGTCTATGTTTCGTTGTGTATTATAAGTTGTCAACATTTTATACTATTTTTTTGTACTGACAATTAGGTTCTCACTTAATTTTCTTTAATAACTTATTACCTTTTAGATATTATTTGAGGGTGTAGACCTGTCTACGTTAAGGTATGCTAAAAATGCCGTAGTTCCACATTTTTTATTCGGATGAGGTGTTGATTTCGATGCATTTTAAAATATTATTTGATATGTAATTATCTTTTTTCCTAGAAACAGGTGTAAAAGTACTTCTCATTATAGTACTTATATTAATATTTTTTACAAAAATATCCAAGTGCTTTAAAGAAGACACATTGAAAATTGGTTTCTATCACTTCTGAAAAAATATTGGGGCATTCAATTTTTTACCTTATAAAGTTGTCAAGTGATGACCTGTATAGCACTAAAATCAACTGTAATTGTTACTGTTTTTTTTACCTACGTATTCGCCTCTTCTTATGGACTGCTAGAAGCAACAAAGTTCTCTTATTTTTCCATAATGATACAAAGGACTGACCGCTTTAAATACTTTAGAAACTGTGAAACCAATGCGTGTCTGTCATGCAAAGATCTCTGTTATCGACGATGTTACTTTAAATTGTTATTTTTATTTGTTCTCTATTATCTCTTTAATATTTTTCAATGTTGGTCTTTTACATGTTGATTTTAAAAAAAAAAAATAAGTTTTCGAAATGGCAATATAGCTGCCATTTCGGAATTTTATCGATTTATACCTATTAGACTAATTCTTATAAAATCTTTAAATGTCGTGGATCATGTTTATCCATAGTGCTAAAATTTTGACAACTGTTGCCATATAGATCATACAGATAACATCATTTAATATATTTAATAATTTATATGATGACATAAACATAAGACATGATGTCCCCAACACAGTTTACAGAGCGTCAGCCTTGCAGCAGGAATATTTTTGAAAAAAAATAGAATGTTGGTTTTGACAATATCCATCGGAGTATTAGTATTTGTTCACACGGAATGCTACAAAAATAGTAGGTTAACTATATAGTTACGTAAGTTTGTTTGTTTGTGTTTAGTTTTTCTTTTTTTACCGATAACCAACTTGAGCTTTATGCTTTTTATGATCGTGCGTATTGTGGGTGTGTCTTGTCTTTAGTGTTTTCGTTTTTGTCCTGTCTCTGGAATTTTATTTATGTAATCTACTTTTGCTTTGTTACTTCGGTACTTGACTGCCATTGTTCAGCAAAACATGTCTTTATCAATATACAGGTAGATGTGGAACCGTTTCATAGACAGGTAGATGCTGATTTTTCTTCCTTTTTCTTTGCAGTTGCGGATGGTCCGCTGAATCAGAAAAATACAAAAGGACGTAAAGAGCTACAGTTCCGCAACTATATAGAAGGTAGTATATCAATTCCAGAATACTGAAAAGTGAAGATCGAGAGAAAGTTTAGAATGAAGAGATGACGAAAAAAAAAGCAACAGAAAATATGAGTTCAAAACAAATAAACAGATTTAAACACTGAAGTACTAAAAATAAAGAAAAACATAATCTGGTACCCTTTTAAAACCAGGAGCACAATGTATCTATATTCTGATCCTGCATGCGTCATGCTCAGTGACAAAAGAAACAGTAGTTGAGCCTAACAAAGCCAGTACAGACTTCGCTTTGATATAAAATACTTCCGATCATTTCCGTCACTGTGTTTTGTCAGTCAGTAAAACTACACCAGCGTGGACCGTAGCAAATTTTTCACATGAAGAGCTAGCGCGCTTCATTCAAAATGTGCTACTGTCCACGCTTTAAAACTACAAAAAATTGCATTCAATTCTAAAGTATACTTATATTTTTATATTATTGGTTTCGTTCAATCAAGGAAAGTAACTTACCGATTAAAAATTGGTTTCAGATGAAAAGCATGCATTACTGTACATTATCAATTTTAAAAAGCGGAATAGTAAATTTTGATTATTAGAAAATGTATTGTCATACTAGGTAACGGTTCAGTCCCAAAAATTTTACACAAGTTGATCGCAGTAAGGACGGCAAGAGATTCAGTTATAGGCAACCAGACAATAACTGGTACAATTGGAGGAAGTTCTTATATTTCTGGAACAGAAAATACAACAGTAAGTAAATTGTCAGTGGAAAGGAGAGAAGTTGGTAAGGGCAGGCAATTTAGCCTTCTGCACGACTCCATGGAGTCTGCTGTTCTTTCAATAGTTTCGAAAGTATCTCTATAATGCATGGGGAGTGGTGTTTCTCCAAAGTTTGTCTAGAATGTTCACGGCCAGACTTTCCTTATCATAACAATGGCAGAGGAATACCGAAGCAACAAAGGAGTGGTGATTACAAAAATCGAAGTTCTAAGACATTGCCAAAACGAGAATACAAAAAACATTGACGTTAGACACAGAAAACAATGACGTTAGACACAGAAAACAATGACGTTAGACAGCTACAAAACGTAGAAATAAAAACACAACAATCAAAACCAAGGCACTCACAGTATTAACTGAGACGGTGCTACAGTAGGGTAAGCATTTCCTGCTCTGTGAACAGCACCCGTCACACTGTCAGCGAGTCTATGTAGCAAAAAGTCGAAATCAGTATAGTCAAATCCGGGAAGACGTGAATCTAGCTGACTACAACGTTCATACAAAGTGTTCCCCTTCCAACACTTAAGGGCGAGTTTGACATGTAACTTGAACCGAATGAAATCCTTCAACACTGGCTCAAGTGCAGCAACTTAATAACTCATCCACTTTATAACATCAACCTGTTTTTTGCAAGTAACACGAGTTTAACATTTATAACAGTGTAACAGAGATACATTGCTGGATCTACCAAATGCACAAAAACCCCTTTCTACGCTCCTTACTGTATTACTTACTGCAGTCAAAGATTGCCTAAAGACATATAGTGATAAAGTATACTCAACAAGCGGAGTAAAACACAACAACAACGGCAGTAGAATACCGAAGGAACAAAGCACAAGATTACACAAATCAAAGTCCAGAGACAAGGCAAAAGCAAGTAAAAAGATTCTCAAAAACTCAAAAGACTTATTTGATTTTCTATCTTCAACTGAATTCAACCGCTGCAACAGTGTCAAAACATTTGAATTTTCTACAACCTGTACTACTCTTCCGCGTGATAAGCTTAAGTAAGTACTCAGATTTAAGACATCAATCTTTCTACACTTCCACATTTGAAAAGTGACGCAATTATGACACGAACAGGCACTAAGTGTCACTCTTCCTAAACCTAACGCGTGAAAAGTGACGCAATTATGGCACGAACAGGCACTAAGTGTTGTGCAAATAAAACATTTCATAAGCTTTGGCAGATCGACTGATTACTTCATTATCATGAAAGATCCACAGGTTTCGTAAAATTTATATACAATTTACATAATTTAAGGTAGTAGACCTAGGTTAAGGGACATAACTCTTAAAAATCACCTTAACATTTGTTTTAAAGAATTTTATAAATATTTCCTAAGCTTCGAAGTAACATAAATGATTTTAATTCATTTTCATGTAAATGCGTGGAAAGCATCCATAATACTGCCCCTTTCAAACGTCTAACTGATGGAAAGGGTTATTTTCCCTTAACATAGGTGTACTACCTTAAATTTCTGTTCGTTTTATGGTCTAGACAGAAAACAATGTTATGTGTAATTTTGGAGCACAAATACCGAAGCAAAATGCAAAAAGCATTAATCCAGAAAGCATGGCAATTAAATGATCACAAGCAAACATAGAATACATAGAACGTAGATGACGAAGACAAAAAAAAACCAAAAAAAAACCAAAAAAAAAACAAAAAAAAAAGAAAAACGCCACAAAATAAAGCAATAACAGTGTGATCCCCTTGAAAAACAGGAGTGTCATCAGTTACTCCGGAAGTTGAGCATGACCTGCTTCACTAGTAAAACCCGTCACACTTATGTCACTGTAAGGGAAAAATCAGGTGTAATGTCAAATTCAGTGTGTGTCAATCGGGATCTGTTGAAAGATGTCCAGCTTCATTTTGTGATATAAACACATTGTAACGATCAGTCAAATGATGATGACGACCATAAAACTTTTTTGAGTAACAATATTAACAGTGATTGAACATATCTCTGGCAAAGTAGCTTTCAAGATAATTATTTCGCCGTTGACGAAATTGACGTACATATTAAATGCACGACAGTAGCGAATGAGCTGTGAAATGTAGACTTCATATGCCGGAGATGTGGCCGTATATTACTACTAAAAATGGAATGTTCACAATTTGATATCAAAATTAGCACGTTTGTCATAAGGTTTGGACTTTAAGTGTCCCGAGTTGTCAAAAGGTCCTGGTAGCAGATGTTGCTGTATGAGTGGTCTCTTTAATTTCCAGTTCATTTGGGTAGGTCAGATGAAGATAGTCCTTAAATCGGGGATAGTTAAAAGATAAAACACCAGTTACAGAAACCGAAATTAAACGATGTGGCTAGATTTTTCTCTTTCTTCTGAAGTGCCCTCGTACGAACCTGTTCAAATAATACGATTTGCAAAATTCCGTTTTTAGCTCACCTGGCTATGCCAGGGTGAGCTTTTGCCATCACTTGGCGTCCGTCGTCCGTCCGTCCGTCGTAAACTTTTTTTTCAAAAATCTTCTCCTCTGAAACCACTGGACCAACTTAATCCAAACTTGGCCTGTTTCATCACTAGGGTATGTAGTTTACAATTGTGTTCGGTTAGTCTGAGGACCAAACAAATGGCCGCTATTACTAAAAATAGGACATAGGGGTAAATTGCTGTTTTTGGCAAATAACTCAAAAACCGTTGCAGATATAAAAAATCTGACAGGGTAAAATTGTTCAGGATGACGAGATCTATCTACCCTGCAATTTTGAAGAAAATCGGAAACCCCTCTCAGAGTTACAGCCCTTTTTCAAAATTTTCAAAATTTATGCATTTTTTATTTTTTATTTCAAAAACTGTAACAGATAGAGGTGAAGTGTAAATTGCAAAAATGTTCAGCATATCAAGATCTACATACTCTTGAAATTTTGAAGAAAATCCAACAGCCTGTGTTGTAGTTGTTGACTTTTTTCACACAAACAATTTCAATGCCATATGGTTATGGGTTATTTCCCTATAAATTCTGTTTTCAAATCTTCTTTGGTTTACTTTTCTCTTTTAAGTTTTAGAGACATTCCCTGCTATCACTTTATTGAAAGTAATTATTTGTTACATAATCGAGAGCAAAAAGTGTTTTGTATAAATTTTTACATTTTTTTTGCAAAAATACTTTCATAATCTATACTTATTTCACAAATTAATAATAATTGTATAAAAATGTATATTGTGTCAAGGAGTAAGTTTTGTTTGCCCACCATGCAAAAATCTCTCCAAGATAAATACTGAAGTAGCATCTTAACTTCATAGCCTGCATGATTTTATAACTGACCTGCATGGCTATGCCATGGTGATCCCCTTGCAATCACTGTGTCAGTGGTCCGTCCATCGTAAACTTTTCATTCAAACATCTTCTTCTCTGAAACCGCTGAACCAATTGGAGCCAAACTTGGGCACAATGGTCCTTAGGTGGCCCCTTTAAAAAATGTCTGGCAAGTCCGTATCATATCTAAGATGGCCGCCTGCAGGGAACGCGGTTTAACATTGGACCCTATGGGAAAGCATTCAGAGATCTTATCTGCAACCTCTGCGCCAATTGGAACCAATCTTGGTCACAATAGTACTTCGGTGGTCCCCTTTAAAAGTTTTGTCCGGCAAGTCTGCACGTCATCCAAGTTGGCCACCAGAGGGGAACTTTGTCCAAAAATTGAACAATATTGCAAAAATCTTCTCTGAAAATACTGGGCCAATTGGAACTAAACTTAGTCACAATGGTCCTTAGGTGGCCCCTTTTTAAAAATGTGTTCAGCAAGTCCACATCATATCCAAGATGGCCGCCAGGAGGGAACGTGTTTTTTTAACATTGGACCCTATAAGGAAATATATCCAATGATCTTCTCCTTTGAATCCAATTGGAATCATACTTTGGAACAATGGTCCTTACTTGGTCCCCTTCATAAAATGTTTCTGGCATGTCCGCATATCATCCAAGATGGCAGTCAGCGGGGACCTTGGAACCCATGGGAAATCATTTAAAGATCTCCTCTGAAAATACTATGCCAATTGGAACCAAAGTGAGGCACAATAATCCGTACATGTCTTCTTCAAGAAAGGTGACAGTCGGTCTACGCCCCATCAAAAATAGCTGTCAGTGGGGAACATAGTTTAATTTTGGATCATATAACATCAGCAAACTTCAAAATAAGACCCTGAAACAGTCAATAAAGAAATTTGAAAATGAGAACCTTAAACGTTATGAGTATTATCCCCCGCTTAGCGAAAGCGGGGGGAATTATGTTATGCAGTCCGTGCGTATGTACTTACGTTCGAACGTATGTGTAGTGCTCCCCGACAGCTCTGGAACTATAAGAGGTAGAAATTTGAAACTTGGCACCATACTACAGTATGATCTGCACTAGCCCGCTAGCGGTTCGGAGTTTCTGTCAAACGCCCTAGGGGCAAATTATGGGCGAAAATGAATTTTGGCGATATCCAATAATCGGAGAAATTTCCAAGGCTATTTGTGTTAGCAAGTTGAAACCCGGGAATCGACTCACGTATTTTGTGGCAATTTCACATAGGGCGTCGGAATTTTCGTATGACCCCTCAGGGCATGGCCTCTAGGGGGGTCCAAAAAACGAAAAACCGATTCAGCTAGAACTCCTCTTACACCTTAAGTTGCAGAAACCTGGTTTTAAGGGTATAAGTAACACTATAAAAGTCTGTGCCGAAGGTTTCCGGAATTTCGAAATTTGCTCTCAGGGCGGAAAAATGAGCGAAATTGTATTTCGAGTTATCCAGTAATATGCAAAATCTTCTGAAGTATAAATGTTTGGAAGCTGAAACTTTCTATATGAGTTCCATTATGTTTATCTAATTTTCTAATGATAGCGGACATTTGGTATGACCCATGGGGGCATGCCCTTAACGGACCAAAAAACTTTAAAAAATAAGTACTCAGTATATGATTGGAACATTATGTATACTTTTCATTTTGCGGTTTACATTTTCATGGGGAATTACTTGAATTGCTTTTGAAATCCAAGATAAGAATTTATAATTTTGGCTTCGGTGCCAAATTTGGTAAATTTCCTGAAAATGTCAGCGACCAATAATTTTCGAAATTGTAACATGAAATCATATAATTAATCAACTCTTTTAATGTCATCAGCTAGTATGAACACTTAAATTTAAAAAATGTGATTCTTATATTGGTAAATTTCCTGAAACCCTCAAAGACCCAATACTTCTTTTTGGAATTTTACATAGCAACCATATCTTTTTGGTGCCTTATATTATCAGTGATCATTTTCAATAGTCAGATTGCAAAAACTTTGATTCTAATTTTGGTAAGTTTCCTGAAAGTCTTAAAGACCTACTATTTTTTTTTAATTCTACCTAGCAACCATATCTTTTTCAATTCCTAACAGTAATGATGATCATTTTCAATAGTCAGATTGCCAAAAAAAAATTTAATTTTAAATGAAATTTTTATTGATGATTCCTAAATATACATTTTAAAAACCAAACTTAACTGTTGGTCCAAAAAAGGTGAGTGGGGGGATTCCAATCTCTGATTGACCTATTTTTCATTTTGACTTATTGTGTCAGCCATGAACCAGGTGAGCGAGATAGGCTCTTGAGAGCCTCTTGTTTCTTCTTTTATTCTGTTAAGTGTGCTATTTTGTCTATATTTGTTGCCTTGTTTGACCTACCTAGTTTCACTACAATCAAGTTGAGGTACCAACTTTTTTTCAACTATTTACTTTAATGTAGTCTACTTCATCGTTTATAAACGAGGTCTTGCACTTTGACATTCTTTCCTTTTAAAGAAACGGTATATGCAGGGTTTATCAGCTGCTGACATACCATGCATACGATGTGGTTTCAAAATTTGGTTTGAGGCATCTTTTTAAGAACCTTTGATCGACCAGGTGGATACTGAATTAGGCCATCCTTTTTCAATACTTTTGGTTCCGAGTACTTCTCTCTGACTCTTACGGCTTTCCACATTATTTCATGTTGATGATTAGTGATTATTCCTTGAAACACGTGTACATCATAATGAAATTTACTGTTTATTATGCAATCGGGGTATTTTTTATATAATTATTTAGTTTTGAAGTAAACTTTACTATTGTGATTTTCCTAAATACAAACAGTAAAGGCTAACCAACAGGGATATGTTTCCAGCTCCGTATCCGGTAATTTAGATTCACTGTCAGTCAGTTGTGATTTATATTATATAGACTTAGCCAATCACTAGCCTCAATACTAAATAAACCAAGTAGACGTGTTTGTTTACAATTCCGACAAACTTATTACTTAATATAAAAACAAATTTTCAGTTAAATATGGTACAGAATGTTTCCGGAATTTCCGGAAATCTTACAAAAACAACTAGAGTAATGACTGTCGGAAACGAGAGTGATCCCCGCACCCCCTAACTCGAATAATTCAAGCCCTCTCTGTATCCGATTCTCTCCTTCTACGAGGGGTTGAATACTTTATGATCATTGGACGCGTCAGCTGTACACTGATTCAGTGTACCAATCAAATTACTTCATATCTCTGAGCATGCGCAAACGAAGAGTTTGATAAAAAAAATAAACAAACAATGTTGAAATTTTATCGATTGGAATGTACTTAATTTGAACTATTCGCGTAAATTCTTAATAAAAAAGTAAAATCTGACAAATGACACACAGGAAAGGTTTTATGAATTCAATAAATAATTGAAAATGTTGCATATCGCGGAAGAAAGTAAAATATCATTGTCATACCGAAGAATGTGTATTAGATGTCAAAACTGAAAATATCTAGTACATTTATGACGCGTAAAATCAAGTAAGGTACGATGTTTTAAATTTTAAACTTAAAAGTGTATTAGGTATTTAGTGTACAAATTGTAAACTTCAGTAAATTTTGCAGTTTTAAAATTCAAATATGAAAACTGGTGCTGAGATGTGTATTCATTATTCAGTTTTCAAATCAAATTTGTGAAATGTTTTTTCTAATTCTAACAAATTTTTTTAACTATGGTTTCAATGTAGAATTCCAAAAATTAGTGGTCTTTGACAATTTCAGGAAATTTACCAAATTTGGAATCAATTATTTTTGAAATCTAATTGGTGAAAATTATTGACCTTATCAAAACAAATGCCAACAGTTTGCTTGCTAGGTAGAATTCCAAAAAAATTGTGGTCTTTGACACTTTCAGGAAATTTACCAAAATTGGAATCAAATATTTTTGAAATTCAATTGGTGAAAATGATTATGTCCTAATGGAAACAAACCCTAACAGCATGGTTGCAAGGTAGAATTCCAAAAAATATGTGGTCTTTGACACTATCAGGAAATTTACCAAAATTGGAATCAAATATTTTTCAAATTCAATTGGTGAAAATGATTGCCCTAATGGAAACAAATCCTTACAGTATTGTTGCTAGGTATAATTCCAAAAAATATGTGGTCTTTGACACTCTCATGAAATTTACCAAAATTGGAATCAAATATTTTTCAAATTCAATTGGTGAAAATGATTCCCCTAATGGAAACAAATTCTAACAGCTTGGTTGCTAGAATTCCAAAAAATAAGTGATCTTTGACACTTTTAGGAAATTTACCAAAATGGAATCAAATATTTTTGAAATTCAATTTGTGAAAATAATTGTCCTAATGGAAACAAATCGTTACAGTATTTTTGCTAGGTATAATTCCAAAAAATAAGTGGTCTTTGACACTTTCGGGAAATTTACCAAAATTGGAATCAAATATTTTTGAAATCCAATTGGTGAAAATGATTAACCTTATCAAAACAAATGCTAAAAGTATGGTTGCTAGGTAGAATTCCAAAAAATAAGTGGTCTTTGAGACTTTCAGGATATTTACCAAAATTGGAATCACATTTTCGAATTCTAAGATTTCAAAATTTTTATGTTTTTTCCAAATACTTGCCAAAATATAAGATTATATGCCAAAATGTCCAAAAATATCAGTCTTTAAAATTTTCAGGAAATTTACCAAAGTTGGAACCGGAATCAAAATTCTGAAAGCTTATTGCGCATCTACAGACCATATGCAACAATTCTACAATAAAATTAAAACCCTAAATCCAAAAATGTAGGTGGAGTTCGCGTCGCATGCCAGATGTGTCAAAATGGACATCTTGGGGCCTCTTGATTGCACCAAGACAAATATCAAAAATCCGAAAGCTTATTGGGCATCTGCAGCATATATGCAACAGTTCTATAACAAAATTAAAACCCTAAATCCAAAAATGTGGGAGGAGTTCGCGTCGCAAGGATGTGTGACGGACGGACGGACAGACGGGGCCAACGACAATATCCCCGAACTTTCATTCGAAAGTGCGGGGATAATAAGGTACATCTTACACAACAACATTCATTCGAAAGATATTACCAAGTCACCATGGGGACTGTCTTGTCACTGGAAGAATGTAAGTACATATAACAACTCATTTTAGCATTTTTGAAAAAAATGAATACAAATATATATGCATTCAATCAAATGAATCATAACAAGAAATCATAACATGAAACACTCGAGATAGAAACTCTCGTGTAATTGAAAGCGGAAAACGATCACCTCGGATACCAGTACGGAGGAAAACTGGATTTCTCAACCTATTGAAATATTAATATATACCACATAAAACTATTTATGAAATTGAAGTGCATTTATAATTTTTCCTGTATGACAATTTTTTAAATAGATTTTCATTGACAAAAAAAATTAACCTGAAGCGCTACAAATCGATAAAATATAATTCACCCTTTGCTCAACAGTGTTCATTTATTAGCGCTTCCCTCTCAATGTATTGATGCATTGATTTTTTATGTATAAAAATAGATCTGTTACCACAATGATCACGATTCAAAGTCCCGTATTGTCTCATAAAATTCAAATCTTACATGTTGCACTCATAGCCTCAAATATTATAAATGCATAACAGAACTATCCATGAAGATTGCACCAAGTGTAATTATAAATGCAACGCAGAATAATTATGCATTACCATATAGAGAGGTATGTCAATATTCGGCTGTTTTGAAGACAATGACTAGAATCATAGTTTTAAATCGGCACAATATCTTTTGATTTGCTCATTACATAGATTACTGAAACAGAAAAAGAAGCAAGTTCCATATATATCATATTTTTATGCGCTTATGTAATTTTTTCAGACACATCCCGATGACATGGACACCCAATTTCAGATATGCTGGTATATAGTACGGAGGCGCTACATTATCTACGCAACAACAACATTGGCAGGTTTTGTTGTCATTGTAAACTCAATCATTATGTATGTATTTCTAAAGTGGATAAAACGTTCTCCACTAACAATAATACTCTCCTGTCTTGCGTTTAGCGACGCTATGACTGCTGTATGTATACCTATTCCTGATTTGACGTCTTTTTCTATGGAAAGTTAGACTCAAACCAAATGGAACATCGATTATGGTGGTCTCCTGAATATCCAGCATGTATTAACAGAGATGTTTTTTTAATAGTATGGCGCACATTTCACCAAATGTCTGTTTTTTTAACAGTTGTTCTGTCCATTCAAAGGGTATTGTCTGTGGTGTTTCCAATTTGGAGTAAAACACATTTAAATAACAAGAAGGCAATATTTGTGTCATTGGTGGTTATAGTATTTTCTGTTTGCTTATATTCTCCATATGTTATTGGTCATGTGCTTACTCTTACAAAACAATCAATCAGCTGTTGTAATAGAGAAGATTCACCTGTCGTGCCAGCTGCATTGTTAGCTATCAATATCACTTCTATTTTGTGTATCATTATAGTATTTGTATGTACAATAATTGTATGTTGTAAATTAACATGTTTAAGAAAGTCTATGCATTGGATAGACCAACCATCTATACAGAGGAGAAACAAGAGAATAACCATTGTTGTTGCCGTTATCTGTATCATATTTATTTTGTCAGAAATAATTTCGTTTTGTCGATTGTTCAGTGCTTTGATGTTCTACTTTTTGGAGCGGAGGGTTTTAAAGGAAGCTATAAGTGATATATTAAGCCAGTACGAGGATTTGAGTCTTGTCGTCGGATTTTCATTTAATTTCATAGTTTACTTTGCTATGGGACAAAATTTAAGACATGCATTTATGAATGGCCTCAGAGATGTATATACGCAATGTTGTTGTTGTTAATAGTGCATTGACAGGAGCTGTTTTATATTTGAAATGATTTATTTACATATAGAAAAAGAATAAAAAAAAACAATATCATAAGGTATAGTTTCAGCTTAATAAGCCCGGTGAATTTGGGTAACATTTCAAAAATGTTTAAAGGGACTAAATTAGTTAAGAATACATCGGCAAACGAATATCGAAGCAAGAACGAGGAAAGGGGGAATTCTAAAATCATAAATCCAAAATCACGGCAATTCACATCCAACAAGAATTGAGAGAGTATGACAAAGACAAAACAAATAAACAAAAATGAACAAGAACGCCGGACAACTAAAGCACTAGCAGTGTGAACCCCTATAAAAATGAGGTATCATCATAGAACTTGTAATTTTATGTGAAACGTTTAATGCTTGTGCACATTTTTCATGCCCAGGTTCACAAATGAAATCCTAAAAATTCAAATTTCTGGCTGAGACTCTTTTCATATTACATCTTTAAATTTCCTTACAAACATCTTTACAGTGAAATAAAAAGTCAGGCGTTCACTTATATAGATTGAAACCTGGGTAAGTCGAATATTTCCACTCGTTTATATTTTCAATATTTACAGTATTTGATAAATATATCTTCATGTATACTTTAAGCAATTTTCGACAATCTTTTCCGGCCCGTTTTCTGTTTAAGATAGCTGGGATGTCTTGGTTTCTGACATGAGGGCTTTTTAAAATTTGTACAGTGAAACTTTAGGCAATATGCTATTTATAAAATATTCAAAAAAATTTGGGGGTCACGGATATGTCAAATAAAATACAGAGCCCCAAAGATTGGTCATATTAGGTTTTTCCGCATTATATTTACAATAGAACAAGTGACCTTGAAGGCTCCGGTCACGTGGTATTTTTGTTCTATCTGGCTTTGGGCGCCCCGTCCATGTATAGTATTAACACAGCCACACACATGGAATCTCCGGGTTTAGGATGTAGGTCGTCCCAAAAAGACACTGCAAATTTTTCGTTTTGAGAGCCTCGCCCTGCTAGACTTAACACGGAAAAGGGGAAGGGGTTTTCGTTCTCTATAGTACTTGATTCACAACACAAATAGCCCAATTAAGGGGTTTAAGGTGTTGCGATTTTACGTGTTACCACCGGGAAATATCGCACAGCCCGCTTTTGATATAATTTGTGTTGCTCTGTGAAAAAAATGCCATGATTTGCTACTGGTTTAGAGTACCCTTGAAATGCTTTATTGAACTTTTTTTGTTTTGGTCTTGTTTTGTTTTGTTCTTTTTTGTTCTTTTTTTTATTTGTTTTGTTTTGTTTGTTTGTTTGTTTGTTTTTTCTAACAGTATTATGTTTAAAAACGTTGTGATTTTGCACTGCAAAACCGGAATTTAAAGCATGTGCGAGACGTAAATAAGTATTCGTAAGACTGTTAGTGTTTCCGATCTCCGAAATATCGAATCCGGATATGAGTCGTGGAGGAAGATGAAATTGTAGCGTAATATTACACTTAACTTTGGCGCGGACCAAGGTTCGACTATAAACGTGAAATAGTAATGCAGGTCGTTTTAGATAAGATATGTAGTGAGCCTTTCCGTTAGTTTCTTGCTTATCTGATTATTATGGGTTTTATTCCTGATAATTTGATTACCTTATGAATATTGCAGTGATAATGTGATTATTACATCCCGTTTTGAATATTTGATTACTGTATGGTGTACAACTATACTATTTTTTTTTCAACTTTCAGTATTACTTAGAATATAAAAAAATAGTGTTCATATTTGCAAGGGTTATGATCACTTGAATACCTTGATGAAGTAATTGAATGTCACTCTCCGCATTGAATTTATCTCAAATATTTGTAATACATTGATTGACGAATCCATCCTTCAGTGTTCGGGAAAGAGGAGTTCAAAAGAGTTCTAGAAAAAAGATAGTGTCAACTGTCGATGATATTGCAAATTTGTATTGATTTTTGTTTAAATTCTGCACGAAATTAAAAAAAAAATCCAGAAAAGGGGGTTCCAATCCTCGGACCCTCCCTCATTATGTTCTCTGTTTTGTTTTAATTATGTATTTATATGCTTATGTGTGTGTGAGTGTGTAGTGGAAGTTTGGGTGGAGTACTGACATTTGTAGTCAGTGCTAGGTTGTTTTGTCTACAAAGGGAATACACAGATATGCATTCATATTGTTGGCTAGTGTGAGCGTGGCCACTTATGAAGATGGGGCGAATATATGGGTTTAATTGATTTGTTAATTACTAATAAACGAATTGACCACGTAGAATAGTAAACGACAGCCAGAGATACATCCATGAAAGTTTGAAGATAAACACACGCTGTATTTAAAAAATAAATCAGGATGTAAAAGTGTTTTTTATCACTATCTGAGATTTCGTTAAAAAACTGTTTATTTGCCTAAGTAAAATTTAATTATATGGGAAAATAGCCCCTAAACCATTATTCAAGAGCATATTTTTTTCTATAAGCAGACATACATTTTTTTCCAAACTTTGCATATTTATTGGTACGATATAGAACTTCAATTTAAAAAAAAATAAAAAAGATATGTCGCGGACCTTTTAAAAAAGTTATTTCACGAAACAAGAAGAATTTGTTAGTTTTTCAAGAAAGGGGAGATAACTTGATTTAAGTAATTTGAGACCCCAAAATAAAAAGCACCCCATATTTTTGAATAAATTACAATAAATATGTTTTGTTAAAATACTTTTGACAAATTCAAACTACCTTATTTTTTTAACCAAATTTAGAAAATTGGACCTATTCCATAGAATTTCAGTATAAAATTATCTCCCTTTGATAAAACATTTAGAATTTTCCACAAATATGTAAAATTATTTGAACAAACGTGATACTTATTGTTTATTTTTCTTTGAATTGTTGTATTAAAGACATACAAAATCATTTAGACAACATCCTCATTGAATCAGTGAATTTTTGCTTAGATGCGCAAAAAAGATGCTCAGTTTTAGACAACCCAACTACCTCAAGAGTTATTCAAAGATACCCTGTTCCATCATATTTTTGGTCCATTCAGAAACAGATTTTTGAGATATTTTGTATATATAAGATACAATGAAATGTATGAAAAACTACGGTACCATTTCTTTAATTTAGAATGAATTGTTTAATATAGCTGAATTCCATGAAATAGTATTAAATTATCTCCTTTTGGAGATTATATAATCTATTACATCACTTATTCAGTCTCCCATAGATCCCTTTGTTGAATTACACAAGTTTCACAACTGTAAAAATTTTACTTAAAGTCAAAGTGAAGTGACACGTGTCTCAACTTTAAAATGCATTTTTCAACACAGCGGTGAACAACACGATGATAGGTACTTACTGTTTTAAAAATACCTATTCTTTCAATGTCTTCAAATTTTTTTTTTTTTGTGTCAAAATGCTAAAACTTTGGACCGGAAATAACTGTAATAACCCTTACAAAACGTGTTTCTTAACTATAGACTTGCAGCAGATCTTATTTGCAAGTATTCGCTGATAGCTGCAAACATGCTGCGGATATTGCAGCTTTTTGCTTCAATTTTGCAGAAAACATTTTATGTTGGCAGAATGCTTGCAGAAAACTTTTTGAAATCACATTTGTTTGCAGAATGTTCGCAGAAAATTTTATCGACCAGCTGATGTTTGCGGAAAGTTTGCAGGAACATGTCAGGAAGTAACAGAAACAGTAAACAGATTAAACCAGCCAATGAAATGAATGCGAGATTTGCTTTTGAATGTTTTCTTAAAAGAGGTTATGATACATTTTTTTCTAAAAACTCACAGGTGTTTTTGGTTTATATTTTTAACTTGGCTAATATATTGTTTTTATTATATGTAATGAAAAAGTGGTCCAACTAATATTTGATGTATTCAGACGAGAGTATTGAATTTGAGAATGTAATAATGGGGTGATCATCAAATTGTTGCTATTTTCAAGTGGGACTAACAAAGTATTGTCAGTCACAGGATTCAAATTAACAAAGTAAGATTTAAGCAATTTTCTCTGTAAATCAATTGTGAAATCTAATGAGTGCTAAATTCACTTTAAGTGCATGAAAATTTGATATTTGAAAGTGAATATTTTTATGTAAATATTAGGTTGACAGTGCCATAGTTTCAGATAAGTGAATAAGATGTCACTTTTTAAAGTTTTTACATACAGAATTAAAAATTCTCATATAGTATACACAAATATATGTATGTTTTCTGCAAATGTTTTGTCAGCAGGTCTGCAGAAAACAGTCCATATTTGTAAAGCTGGTTGTTTGCTGCAGACCTGCAGTAAATCTCACTTCCATGGTAAAACGTTTGCAGCAGGTCTGCTGCATACATATTTGCAGACCGTCATCAAAATTGAATATTCTTCACAGGTAGTACGCAGCTTAGTTGCAACGAGCTTGTTGCAGGTCTGCAGCAAATGTTCGCAAGAAGACAATATTTTGGTAAGGTAATATAACCTCTCCAATTAATTAATCTACAGCAAACATTTTGAATCTGAAACAACATTAACACTTCTTTTTGAAACAAGTTCGTCTATTATATATTCACAAAGAATTACCAAACTTGCAAAAAATCTGACTTCTATATTTTTCCATTATTTTTGTAGAAATAATTGTAGATGTAGAGTAATTACACTTGTTATAAATAATTGCATATTAGAAGGTTATTAACATCATAAAATTAATATTTATTTAGCATGTGAAAAACAAATTACATTCATACTTACTACATAACAACAATGCATTTCCTAATTTAAATATTTGGTTGAAAGCAATGTTATCTCCCTCTTTTGAAGTTATTGATAAAACTGGATTTGGCTATAGAAAAAAGAAGGGAAACGGGGAATGTGTCAAAGAGACAACGACCCAAAGGGGAGTAATAACAACTCAAAGCCACCATAAGATCTTCAGTGAACGGTGAGAAAACCCCACACCCAACGGCATGTCGGAGTCGGTCTCTGAACAAAGAGCAATCAAGTCCAGCGAAATAAACATCATCCTAGACTCCTACAGACATAAAGTAAACTAACTAGAAAAAGGACAAGACACGCAAAGGCTTAATAAATTCCTGACTTAGGACAGGCGCAAACCTGCTGCGGCGGGGTTAAACTAGTTTTATTGGATCCAAACCTTCTATACATTTATTAAGTTGTTTTTTTTTTGTTTTTTTTTTGACAAAACGCATATTATTTTGTAATGAGAAAAAAAACGAACAAGAGGCTCTCAAGAGCCTACATTATTGCACTATAGTCTACGTTAATCGGTGTTCCCCGCTGGCAGCATTTTTTTATTAGACATGACCATAAATATCACAAACGCTTTAGAGGGTCACTCCAGCAATATCATGCTCAAATTTAATTGACATTGTCCAGGCATATTCAGAGTGTAGATCTTTAAATACATTTCCAATATGCCCCTATTTTCAAATATATTTCTCGCTGTCGGCTATCTTTGATTGGGTACCATATAAAAATAAAAAAGGTTGAAGCGAACAACAAAAGGACTATTGCGACTATGTTTGGTTCCAATTAGTCCAGCGGTTTCGAAGGACATGATCTTTGAATGCATTTCCGTATGGTTCTGTGTTTTCCACTGGCAACCTTCTTGGATGAGGAAGGAGCATCATATTTTGAAGGGGCCATATTTTGAAGGGGCCATATTTTGACCTGTTTTGTCGACATGTTACACTTTAGCTATATTTTTACCTGTTGTGTGGACATGTTACACTTCCTTTGCCTTATGTTTGACATTTTATTAATTTGTATCTGTCACACTTCTTATAATATCTTTTCACCACATTTTAAAACTAAGGAGTACCTCCCTCTTGCATAGCTCTGTCATTAACTGATTTTGGATTTTCTATTAAGATCTTATTGGTAATTTGTTCTTTATCAATCTTTATACATATTTCGGTACACGGATTTTGAATTTTTTATCTGCACTGAAGAGACAATAATTGTCGAAATGCATATATGCAGAATCCAAATTAAATGCAACTTCATTATTTTGATATTTTTTACCATTGGGTCGATGCCACTGATGGTGGACTGCTAGTCCCCGATGGTATTCAACAACCAGTAGCCAGTACTTCGGTGCTGGTCCGAAAACCGATTTTTTTCTGGAAGCTTGCAATATATAAATTTAACAAAGGTTTGTTCAAATCTAAAGAGTATTCCCCTCTTGCATAAACCTATCCTTCGCTGATTCTGGATTTTCTATTTAGATCTTATTGGTACCGTAACTTTTCTCTATAAGTCTTTACACATATTTCTGTACATTGATTTCTAATTAATTTACTTTATCTGCACTGAAGAGACATTAGTTGTCGAAATGTGCATATCCAGAACCCAAATTAACACCAGCTTCGGTTTTAAGTTATATATGTATTTATTACTAATGGATTGATGCCTCTGCTGGTGGACTGCTAGTTCCTGAGAGAATTCACCAACACAGTAGCCAGTACTTCGGTGCTGTCCCGAAAACCGATTTTTTCTGGAAACTTGAAATATTTGTTCAAAAGTAAGGAATATCCCCCTTTTGCATAGCTCTATCCTTAGCTGATTTTGGATTTTCTATTTAGATCTGATTGGTAATTTGTTCTCGATCGATCTTTACACATATTTCGGTCGATTATTTCGATTTTACCAGGACATTAGTTGTCGGAATGCGCATATGCAGAATCCAAATTAACAACAACGTCTGTATTATGCTATTTAATAACGGTAGAATGAGGTTTTAAAACTATGTTAATTCTATGCTACGAAGAAAAACTTGGAGAAAAACACAAATAATTAAAAATACAGACATTCTGTTAAATACCTCATGGTGACTTCGAGGTGAAGAATAACAATGCTTATGGCACGCGATAGTAACAAAAAAGCAGTATACCTAGTATTTCGAACGAAAACTAAGGGTTTTTGTGCGAATAACTAGGTATACCGCACGTTAACTAGGGGTTTCCGATCGGTATACATAGTTTTCGGCGAAAACCCTAGTTTCCGACTGAAATTGAACGGAAACTAGGAGTTTGCGACGAAAACCCATAGTTTCCAATCCGTATTGGAAATTCGAGTTTAAACCGAAAACGCTATTCATAGTTTAAGCCAATGAGAAGCGAGAAACGGAAATCGCTATTTGATATTTAACGTTCGTCCAATCAGAAACGGAAAACAGTATTCAGGGTTTAATTAAACCAATCAAAATCGTTTTTTTCTATTTATCGCTTATATTTCTCTTTTTTTAATTCAAATTTCGTATCTTTAATCTATTTTATATATTTTGATATTATAAATTAATTATCAAATAGAATTGTGCTTGTGACACTTTTAGGTGCGAATGGATATCAGATTCGCGGGTCATGGGAGGATTCTATCTCGACTGCCTATATTCACCTTCACTCACAGATACTCACAGATACTCACAGATCTTCTTATGACTTAAGGAATCTTCCGAATCCTCTACTGTCATCTCTAGTTCAATTTCATTTTCAATTACTTAATATGTGGTCTTGTCCGGTTGGGGTTAACTGAATAGTGTTCTTTGTAATTGTAGTACAGTGGTTGATCTTTCCACTGTCTGTCCATCATAATATCCTTTCGAAGGAGTTTCATAATTCGCAAAGCAAAAACTTGATGAATTTTAGCATTAAAAAGGTATGAAAAATAAAATTTTTAGTCTTTGGTGTAAACTAACTCTTTAAAAATGTCAAAAAAAGTTAAGTGTTTTGAAAATTTTACTTCATTATATCCTTGCAAAGAAGTTTGATATGTTGCGAAATACAAAAATCATCAAATTTAGCATAGAATAGGTATGAAAAGTAAGATTTTGAAACAGCGGTTTAAACTCAATCTTTATAAATGACTAAAACAATTCAGTGTTATAAAAATTTAACACCATAATATCCTTTAGAAGGAGTTTTATAATTCACGAAGTAAAAACTTGATGAATTTTAGCATTAAAAAGGTATTAAGAGAAAAATTTTTTTGTCTGCGGTTAATACTGACCCTTTAAAAATGTCAAAAAAAGTTAAGTGTTTTGTAAATTTTATGTCATTATATCCTTGCGAAGGAGTTTGATATGTTCCGAAATAAAAAATCTTCAAATTTAACATAGAATAGGTATGAAAAGTAAGATTTTTAATTAGCGGTTTAAACTCAGTCTTTAAAAGTGACAAAACCTTTTTAGTGTTCTCAAAATTTTACATCATAATATCCTCTCGAAGGAGTTTTATAATTTGCAAAGCAAAGCATACCTATTTTATGTTAAATTTGAAGATTTTTTTTATTTCGCAACATATCAAACTCCTTCGCAAGAATATAATGATGTAAAATTTTCAAAACACTTAACTTTTTTTGTCATTTTTCAAGAGTTAGTTTACATAGCAGACTAAAAATTTTTCTCTTAATACCTTTTTAATGCTAAAATTCATCACGTTTTTGC
>MJUU01056638.1:11174-27112 GCA_002080025.1 Modiolus philippinarum
CCCGTGCATTGTTCCCATGAGAACCCAAGTCCTGCATGGGAACTGCTAGGCTGGAGCCTGTAACAGAAGTTCCAGGGGAAGTACCAGCCAAGCTAGAAGCTGGGGCAGTGTCACTACTCCCTACTGGGTTAGGAACTGAACTGTCCCAAAAAACATCAGACCCAGTGATGGAAATAAAAGGGGTGTCATGCGTGTCATTAAATTCCATGACTTACCTATGAAATTCTATTTTCACTTTCAGTTCTCAATAATTTCAACACAATTTTTACGCTGAATATTGCGTAAATAAAATTAAAAAGCACTTCAAAACAAGTAAATAAACAAAAAATACTATACAATATTATCTAAGCAAATTAGATAATCAAACAAAAATGCAAAAAACTAAATCGTTTTCATCTGTATATCATTGGCACGTGTTGTTCTGGATGCAATCAGGAAAAAAGTGAGGATTTGGGGTTTAGGTCACCTGTCTTCCGGTCTTTTCTTTTTGGCTTTTCTGATTGGTTGGCTGGATGCGTTCGGACACTCTCAGAATTTATGATGGTAAGCTATTTATTGCTATAAAATAATTTCTGTTGTTGTTTAAATTGACACTTCTCAGTTGGCTGTTATAAAGTATTATATAGGGCATTGAAAACTTTGGGTAAAATATTACAAGTAGGGATGGCAATTTCACAGAAATGCTGTAACCGGTTATTTGGAAAACCTTTCTACCGATTAACCGTTGTTAAAAGAAGTGTATGAGGGTTTTACAGATAAAACTGATAGGGAATAAGTTTCGAAAAAACCATACAAATTACTCTCTCATGTGCATGTACTTTATATACCTCCATGTTGCCTTTGTTAAATATAAATGCCAAAAGAATGAATAAGTTAGTACATCGGTTTCCAGCGTACACAAGTCAGTGATGTTTATGATAAACAAATGCAGCATTACATTATACACACGAAATAAATACTGACTGATCTTCACATAGGGAAAACGAGCTACCAAATTTATTTTTAAATTAAAAAAAAAACTATAATTTGGTGAAATAATTTAATCATCAAATAAGTGCAAACATTCAATACTTGTAAATTCAATCGTAAATTGTGTATTGGAATTTGGAAATTGGAAAACACAATACTTAACACATAAATCCAGTTTAATATACACAATTTTTGTTCAAGAAAATGATCTGGTCGACAACAGATGAAGAGAGACGGTTTCACGATTTGTTAACGACAAGTCCAGCCGTAGAAAAAAATATATCCAAGCTATAGATTGTGATGGTGACAAACAGTACAAATTTAATGAATTGTTTTTACATTTTTCAACACTTAGTTTAATTTTGTCCTGCGGCACTACAGAATAGGTAAAAAAAGGTGTGAATATTTACTAAAAAAAAACCTACTAGAACAACAGTTATGTAAACAACTTGTCAATTATTGATCTTTAATGTGTATCCAATCAATGAATTAAATGAAAACACGGAAGTCTGCTTATGCACTGTCACATAATAAACTATAAAGAAATTGAGACACCGAGTACTCGAATACCTTTGTAACCGGTTACAGTTCTTTCGACGTTTAACTGAGTAACCTGTTACTCGTTGCCCTCCCTAATTACAAGTTGAAATTGATGCCGGTCTAAATGTGATTGTTGTAAATCTCCCACAGATTTATTAGCAGTTCATCAATCAGTTTATTAGTTTAGTAAATTCATTCATGAGTTGGTGTTCAATTTTGTCTACATTAAGAGGAAATCCACTGTAAATGGTTCTGCCGAATGAACTCACTTCTTAAAATAATATCCAACGACATAAAAAGCTTGCTGGTGTTCTCTTACTAGGTAAATGTGAATGACAAAATATTTCATAATAAAATTTCACCTTCTGCAGCTTGCAGGAGTTGTATCCAACCCATTTCTATTCCTTCAGCAGGTGGCATCAAATTAGAGCCTCTGGGTATATTGGAATAATCAAATTCTACCAAGGATTCAAGTAAATCTGCTGAAAGGTCTGCTTCGGCTCCCTTGAACAGCTTGTACCCTTGCTCCGAGTGCTGTCTTAGCACTCCAAGAACGCCTCCAAAAACAAAAACTAAGTTGAAGCTTGGTGCTGGTAAAATAAACACTTCAGGTAATCAAATATTTTGTAATAAAATTCAGCAAATTTGCAAACATATATTGCCCAAGTAACTGTCTGGTGCATGATAAACTTTATTTGTCTTGCCTGAAACAAGGTTGTGAAAGACTCAGGGTCATTTTCAGGTTTTTATACGACCGAAAAAAATTTTCGGTCGTATTATGGTATGACCCTGGCGTCCGCGTCCATGGACACCAGAACTTTGGATCTAGAAGACGGATCATTACGAAATTTTAAAACATGGTTCCTAGCCACACGAGAAAGATTAGCGATGAAAATGAAAAGTATCCCCTCGCCCGTTTCAGAATTAGGGGCCAAAAAGGGGCATTTTGGGTATTTTTGTGTATTTTCGTGTCTGTGGACACCAGAACTTTGGTTCTAGAAGACGAATCATTACGAAATTATTACACATGGTTCCTAGCCACATGGGAAAGGTAAGCTGTGAAAATGAAAATTATCCCCCCGCCCGTTTCAGAATTAGGGGCCAAAAAGGGGCAATTTTGGGTATTTTCGCATATGTTGCTGTAGAAAGTTTATTTTTTATCATATTTTAATGCGGTTTGCTTCATTTTGTTCCTTATAAAATTACGCATCAGTAGTGTGCCAACGGATTTGACATCACATTTACCGTTTACGAGATAAAAGGGGCCCAAAGGGGGCAAATCTCAAAAAAATGTTTTTTTTAATTTTTGGTCCGATTTCGATGCAGTTTTTTTTAGATTTACTCTTTATGAAAAACTAACAAAGCTTATATCAATCAGATTTTTTATTATGTGTCCCCTAAGGGAGATATAAGGGCCAAAAGGGGCAAAAATCACAAATTTGCTTTTCATGTAAAATTTTTAAAATTTCATCAGATTTTTTTCATGTAATTTAGATACATGTATCTAGTACAGCAAATAACTCTGTCCAGCAACTTACTTAGTCCACACTCACTTTGGGTCCAGCAATTTATGAAGTCCACACTCACTTTGTATCAACCCTTGCCCAAATGTAAACCTTTTCGGTCGTATCCCGCTACGCGTAGCCCCCGTTTTTTATTTGGTTTTATGACTTATTTCAACTAAAATTGCTACCTTTTATGAACTGGTCTAGAGCCATCTGTTGCTTTTCTATGACATTTTACGCTCCAGTGATTATGGAAAAATTTTGCATATAGCTTTTTTCTGAAGAAGTATATGTTGTCAAACTTTGCCAACATATTTATCTTAGAGAGTACAGTCCAATATATAGGGGCGGGGCATTCATGTCTATTGCATTTGTGTTTTTTGCTTTTTAATGAACTATAATGACAAATTATAATGTTTTCACCATTTTCATGTAATATACAGCAACTGAGATGTGCTGTTTATAAGATGCAAAACATATGAGTTCGGGTTGCTGAGTGTGATATGTGTAAGGGCGGCAGCCTGCAGAGTCCACCAGCAGTTTTCTAGTTTTTTTTATATGTCTGGCTTTTAAAAACATTGAACAAACTTGATCAGAGAATGGTATCATTTAGGCAAGGGGGCAGAAACCACTACTAGAAATTGGTTCTTCGTCTATTCAGTACACCTCGAGTGTCAGAAACAATATTATTTTCATGATCAACCAAGCTTGTTTGTTTCTGTCTCTGATTAAAAAAAATAGAAATTTACATCTTTTGAGGGGAAATAAATGTGCAAACATTTGGGATTTTTTTTAAGGGAAAACAGCAAAAAAATTTTGAGACAATTTTACTGTAACAAAATCAATGGCCTCAGGGAAGATTAGTTTTGTAGTTAGCCTCTTTAAATACTCAAGTATTTATTATTGTTATATTTATGTGAACTTCAACCCAATACACATCCTTTGATTTTTGGTTTTACCTGGTCATCCTACAGCCTAAAGGCATTATTTCCTGATATTTACACCCAGATGTAGCACTGCTCCTGTTATAAAATAACTTTATGATGCAATATTAAAATATATATCTAAGGCAGACCTTAAAAAATTCTTTGTTTGCTGTTCAATGCCGACTTGCAGCTTTTTGATGTGAGTAGGTAGGTAGGTAGGAAAATTATTTTTTTTTCTTTTTTTTAAGAAATGATCACGAAATTATAGAAATAAAGCATTTATTTGACATTTCAAGCAATAAAAAAAATTCAATTTCAAAATGACAATAATTTTTTTGGGGTAGGGCCATTTTTTTCTGGAAGGGGAGGCAACGGCAAACAAATGAAATTTTATTTTAGGCCCAATGTCATAGGTCTCAGTTGTCTTGTCATACAGTTCAATTTGTCACAGTCCAAGTTAAAAACAATTTGGCCCCCTGATACCTTACAACTGTATCACAAATTTAATGAAATTATTTAGTAGAACTGCATGATAAGCTGTCCTAAGTCAGGAAATTTATTAAGCCTTTGTGTTCTAGTTAGTTCACTTTATGTCTATCGGAGTCTGGGAAGATGCTTATTTCGCTGAACTTGATTACTCTTTGATTTAGGGGCCAACTCCGACCTACCGTTGGGTGTGGGGTTTCCTCACCGTTCATTGAAGATCTTATGGTGGCTTTGAGTTGTTATTGCTCCCCTTAGGGTCGTTGTCTCTTTGACACATTCCCCGTTTCCCTTCTTTTTCTTATTAGTCTTTTTATATCTGAATCACTTCTTTAATCATTATATTTCCTCGTAATCATTTAATTATATAACAAACATTACAAAACAATGTTTTAAAGTCTTGATGGCTACGATATAAAAACACATGGGCCATACGCAACCTCGTCACCTGTTGAATCGTGGTTACTTCCCTTCGAATTTTTTTGAAAATGACGAATTTTATCATGCTAATGAGATTGTCTATCAAAAATTTCTGACATTAAAAACCTTTCTTAAATACTGAATTTTAATGAGATCATAACAAATAGTCTTTATAATAAGACCACCTCTCAGAAACCCTTTAAGAGGTACTGGTCAAGAAGTAGATCTCGCCGGCAAGTAGTTCTAGCCACGCGATTTTCGGACGTTTCTTGTGAAAAATCGTGAGTGAAAATATTTGACACAATACTTGTTATGTAAAGTAGACAATACGAGGATTCCAAAGAGCTATTGCTGCACGATTTTAGTGGGGAAATAAACAATTACTCGGCGAGATGGCGAGAATTGTTTCCGTGAAAAAGATGGCGAGATCTACTCCTTGACCAGTAAATTACCGTCCCTACATACGGTAAAAGATTATTCGCTTTTCATATATGCTTTACCCAGTAGCAAAGACTTCCTCATCACTCTGTTCCTGAGGCTGAGGCGCTCTCTCTCTTGCTCGTCTCAACAAATTATGAATATTCGTGCTAGAGACATATATAAAAATTTTCACTGAATGGCGCCGAATATCACGGGTTCTCTCACTTTGTCAGATTTGTAACACCGCATGTGATTGGTTGAAGCAACTGCTGACATAGCGCGTTATTTATTCGAAATAGCGCGTTAGTTTTCATTCAAAAATAGCACGTTATTTAGTACAAAATAACACGTATATTTCCAGATTGACGCGTTATTTTTGTAAAACTGTATATACGCGCATATTTAGATAAATAGCGCGTTATTTCGCGATAATAACGCGTTAGAATGGCAAAATAACGCGTTAAAAAGGAGAAATAACGCGCTAAAATGGAGAAATAGCGCGCTAAAAATATTAACGCGTTAATATAGCGCGCCATTGACATGAACGGCCACTCATAGTATCTCCCTCATGCATAGCTCTGTCCTTAGCTGATTTTGGCTTTTCATTTAGATCGTATTTGGTTATTTGTTCTCTATCAGTTTTTAATCATTTTTGAGTTTATGGTTTTCCAAACGTTTAACTTTTATCTGCACAGAAGAGACATAAGTTGTCAAAATGCGTATCTCCCTCATGCAAAGCTCTACCCTTAGATGATTTTGGCTTTTCATATAGCTCATATTATTTTGTTGTCTATCAGTTTTAAGCATCTTTGATTTATGGTTTTCCAAACATTTAGATTTTATTGAAACTGAAGAGACATGGGTTGTCGAAATGCGCATATGCAGAATTAAAATTCACATCAATTTCGGTATTTAGTTATTCATTTAAATGTATTTAATCACGAAGAATAAAAAGTATCGTTTTTCCTTGGATTTATCACAGAGCTAAATCCTATTCGAATCTTCTTCACAACTCAACAAAAAAAAAGGAAAAAACAGGAATTGTCATTATTCAAAATGTAGCTACTCAGGCAGCAAGAAACAGATGAACTGTTGTCATTATTTAGCATATGATAACAAAGACTCGATAAGTGCCCTGTGGTTGTTTTAGTGTTGTGATTTTCTTCTGTTAGTCTTGTTGTCGGGCAAGGATGACAGCTATTGCAAGACCACTTTGCCAGTTAATTTTGTGTGTGTTTACAAATCCGCATCCATGACCAAAGGAGAAGATACATGTATGTAGCGTTGTTCGGAATTTGGCAATAAATTCCGCTCAAACCGGTCCTGGGGCCGTCTTGAACTCAGTATGAGGTATGAGCAGAACTCATTGTTGAAGGCCTCTAGATGACTTCGAGGTAAAGAACAACAATAAAAACGTTGTTCAATTGCTTTGCTTTTCCATATGTTTGTAGAGACTTTTCTCATGTGTATTTACTTCATAACCCTTCATTTTTCTTATGTTTGTGTTATTGTAGTTATTGTAATATTAATGTACCTGAAAACAATTTTGTGAGATTAAGAAATATCACANAGTTCAAGATATTGGAGGTGTTGGACGTACGAAAGTTTGAGAAACTGAAGATCAACTGTATAACTTACATTGTTACCTTGATTGTGGCAACTGAAAACCAGGTGAGCGATACAGGCTCCTGGGAGCCTCTGGTCTCATGTGTATTTACTTCATAACCCTTCATTTTTCTTATGTTTGTGTTATTGTAGTTATTGTAATATTAATGTACCTGAAAACAATTTTGTGAGATTAAGAAATATCACAAGGCACTGACCCACTCGTTTAATAACAAAATCTTTTCTAATGCAATCAAATCTATCAAGGATACAAATAAATTTTAAAGGGAATGTAAAGGTCAATTGCCAGGCATAAAGATTAGTTAATTGTATTTTGATCATAAATGTTTAATTATTTACTCTCTGACCAATAGTTCAAAAAATGTTGCCCTGCTAGCCTTTGACGTTAAAAAGTTAAAGTAAGTCAATTGGTATGGCTGCCCGTCTGATTTCTGTTAAAAAGCCAAAATTGTGTATTTTTTTTCATTTTGTTCCATTAAAATTCCTAAGCTGCTTTATTCCAAAGGATTTAGGTCTAACAAAATACATTCATACTTGACATCTCGATTTCTTTTTCTTTCAAAATTATCTAGTTTAACTTCATGGACTGAAATATTCGAAATTATTCATTATTAACTGATTGGATTTTCACATAAAACTTCATTTCTGGGTGTGCATTTTCACAATATCAGAAGAGCTGAAAATGAAATAAAGTTAAAAACGTGGAAAATAACAACTATCATTGTATACAGAAATTATATTGTTAGATTTTGAAATATTTGATTTTTAAGCAACGTCAGACAAGTACTTATTTGTTTCTATATTACTTATGTACAAAAGTATGATTTTTTTTTCTGTGTAGGCCGACTTTATGACAAGTTTGGTAACCTAAAAAAATGGTGGACGGACAAATCTACTAAAGCGTTCTTAGAGAAGTCAATGAGTATGATAAATCAGTATTCTGCGTTTACATTCCATGGGAATCATGTAAGTACATAAATTAAGTAACCAGCGAAGTCGTTTAGGTTTATGTACAGTGTGAGAACCTGTGTCCGTGCATCCGGTGTCCGCGCATCCGGTGTTTCCGTGCACCACCGACCAATAGATGTTGAAAGTCAATTTTAGGAAACACAAAACGTTGTGTCAGCTAGATTACAACTTTAACTTATAAGGTTCGAAGAAAAGAAATGAAATTAAAAAATTCGGTGAAAAAATAGGTGATTTACTTCAATAGGCTAAAAACAGGTAATCTGATTAACCTTACTGTGTAATTTTAATGCAAATTGGCGTCATTATATCAATGCAATAAAAAGTTTTGTTTATCACATGGTTCGCTTTGTAAAATCTTTTGTTTTAACAATCCTATGCAGGGTTTTTTAGGTCATGCACGGACAAAACGGCCAATACAATGTTTACGCAAAACTGGCAGGCTGTGTTGAGGACCCCATATCACATAGTACAGACCAATTTTTCTAAGGCTTCATTGAATTTTTCAAAAGTGTTATACTCAAACATTCAAAGAAAATGTTTGCATATAAGTTGTGTACTTTAAAACTTTTTAAATCTAATGAAATAGTATAAGGTGCGCGGACACAACGACCTGCTCTGTATAATAAATCAGTCCTCTAGGTTAATGTTTATGGGAAGGTATGTTAGCACATGTATGATAAATCGCTACCGTGAGTTTACATACCAGGTGAATCATTTTCAGTACAATTTGGTAGATAAGTTCTCTGGTTTAACATACAAGTACTCAGCTGCAGGAGAAACTAACTTCAGTCTAAAATAAGCATAGAAGGGATATGGAGTAAATGCACATGAGAAGAAGTCTCTACAAATACGCAGCAAAATAAAGCAATGGAACAACAATTTTATTGTTTTTTTTCACCTTGAAGTCACCACGAGGCTTTCAACAATCCTGAGTACTTGAAAGCCTCATGGTGACTTCAAGGTGAAGAGCAACAATAAAATTATTGTTCCATTGCTTTATTTTGCTACGTATTTGTAGAGACTTCGTCTCATGTGCATTTACTCCATATCCCTTCTTTGCTTATTTTAGACTGGAGTTAGTTTCTCCTGCAGCGTGGAGCCTGTAAAAAGATTCCTGTGCGAGAGATGTATGCTCTATATACATTTCACTTCTGGTGTACTTGTGCTTGAAAGAATTTCTCATATGGGTGGGCTAATAACTTTCAAATTTTGGTATTTTTAGATTCTGTAATATCAAATTGTTTTTCTGACCACTTGCTTATTGTGCCCACATCTCATGATTTTATCATGCCAAGTTTCCTTACTTTGGATTCGATGAGTTCACTGTGATTGCTTAAGTGTTATGATTGTCTTCTGTTAGTTTTTTTCTCGGGCAACGGATGACAGCGATTGTAAGAAGACTTTCCCAATTAATTTTATATTTGTTGACAAAACCGCATTCATGGATAATAAAGAGTATGGATATATCGTTGCTCGACAGTTAGAATTGAATTCCGCTGAAACTGGTGCTTGAGGGGGCGTCTTGGACTTATTATGAAGTATAAGCAAAGTGCATTGTTGAAAGCCTAATGGTTACTTCAAGATGAAGAACAAAAATGTTCCTCTTTGTTTTGTCATGTGTTTGTATAGACTTTGTCTCTTGTGCATTTACCCCATATTCCTTCATTGCCTATTACAAAATCAATTAGAACATGTATGATCAGTTCTTAGGAATTCAAGTAAGTACATGGATGAACAGTACTCGGGGCTAGCAAAATCTGGAATTCAAGTAAGTGCATGTTTAATTAGTACTCAGGATTAACATACTATGGAATTCACTTAAGAGGATGTATAATCAGTACTCGGAGTTAACATACTCTGGAATTCACTAAATTGGATGTATAATCGGTACTCAGGATTTACATACTCGGGAAATCGTGTAAGTTCTTGTATGTTATACTAGTATCAGAACTCAGGTTTAACATATCAAAGAATTCGAGTAAGTTCATGTATGATCAGTGCTCAGGAATTTTGTACCATGTATTACAAGTACAGATTGGTGCAGACGCAACGTTCCAAAAAGTGCACTTAAAGTGAACATGAAGTTCACTTTTCAAGTGCACTTCGCGTTCTCTTAGCTGTAGCGAAGTTCACTTTTTTGGAATAGGTAGCTATTCCATGACAGGTATTTTCGCGTTCACTAGTGAACTTCAAGTGCACTTGAAAGCTGTCGCGAGGATCACTATTTAAAACGAGGTTATCTTATATATATATATATAATTAGATCGCATTTTTTATAAGCGATAGCTAACGCTAAAAAATACCAATGCAGTTATATATAAATTATAAAACATGTCAGATAATATATATTCCCGCTACAAAAATGAAAACGGCAGTCGTGTAGAATTATAATAACGTGTATTCCAGTCTCAGATCCGTTTTTCAACGATTTTATTGCCTCAACTCGCTTGAAATGGCAAGTCGCACTTCCCGCGTATACCCCCATTAACCCAACAAAAAGTCAGATTTTCATTATGTGATTTAGACTAAATCTTTACAGAGACAAATGTCTCTGATCTTTACAAATGACCAAAATAACTCATTTTTATAAAATATTTTATCTTGTTATATCCTTTTCGAAGTATTTGGTTTCATATGTTGTGATCTGGGCTACTATTAGTCCCAGTTGTGATATAGCTTTCATTTTACCTTTTTCTAGTTTGATTTTTACTGTGAGTCTTTTTGTGTATTTATTTTTTGCCATTCACCACACATAGGGGAGGGTTTGGATCCAAGAAAACGAGTTTGGGTTTAACCCCACCGCAATTTTTGCGCCTGTCCCAAGTCAGGAATGTGTTGGTCATTGGCTTGTCCATGTCTTCTTATAAAATTTTAGTTTCTTGATATTTTGGTTATTGGATGTGGTTTGTTTCCATTGATTTATTCACTTTTTTACCTTTTCGGGCCATTTAGGGCTTACTATGTGGTGTGAGGTTCCTCACTGTGTTGAAGACCATATGGTGACCCCTAGATGTTTTGTTTTGGGTCGTTTTAACCTGGATATGGGATGTTGTCTCCTTGACGTTTACCCTATTTCCTTTCTTTTTCATATAAATAAGTTTGAAAAGTCAGGCTTAAACGAAATCTTTACAAATGACCAAAATAATTCACTTTTTTAAATATTTTACTTTATCATACCATTTCGAAGAAGTTTTTTACATGTCGCGATATATCTTTTTGTACATCTTAACATAAATATCATATTTTTGAAAAGTCAGGAATTCATGTGGTTATACTATATCTTTACAAATTATTAAAATAACTCATTTTTAAAAATATTTTACTTAATCACATCCTTTCAAACAAGTTTTATATTAGGTAATAAGTTTTATATAAGGTAATATTTAAAAAAGTTTTAAATAAGGTAATTTTGGGAAAAATACATTTAAATGTTGTGTCGCGACAATTGAAATAAGCACCAACATATAATATCTCCCACTTTTGGATTCATTTTTGACAAAAGATGCAACAATTTGGTATCATGAGAAAGACAAAAAGCTAAAATGCAAAATATTTCAGTCTTATAATGTAATTTTGGAAAACATACGTATAAATGTTGTGTCGCGACAATTGAAATAAGCACTGACATATAATATCTCCCACTTTTGAGGTCAATTTTAACAAAAGATGTATGAATTTAGTATTGCGAGAAAGGAAAAAAGCTAAAATGCAAAATATTTCAATCCTATAAAGTATTTTTGGGAAAAATACATATATAAATGTTGTGTTGTGACACTTGAAATAAGAACCAACATATAATATCTCCCACTTTTGAATACATTTTTGAGAAAAGAATCATAAATTTGGTATTGCGAGAAAGGAAAAAAGCTCAAATGCAAAATATTTCAATTATATAAAGCAATATTGGGAAAAATACATATAAACGTTGTTTCGCGACAATTTAGAATAAGCACCGACATATAATATCTCCCACTTTTAAGGTCATTTTTAACAAAAGATGTATAAATTTAGTATTGCGAGAAAGGAAAAAATTAAAATGCAAAATATTCAATCTTAATAGGTAATATTGGGAAAAATCAATATAAATGTTGTTTTCGACAAGTGAAATATGCACCAACATATTATATCTCCCACTTTTGGATTATTTTTTGACAAAAGATACAACAATTTGGTATCCTGAGAAAGACAAAAAGCTAAAATGCAAAATATTTCAGTCTTATAAGGTAATTTTGGAAAAAATACATATAAATGTTGTGTTGCGACAATTGAAATAAGCACCAACATATAATATCTCCCACTTTTGAGGTCAATTTTAACAGAAGATGTATAAATTTAGTACAAATGTATCACGAGGAAGGAAAAAAGCTAAAATGCAAAATATTTCAATCTTATAAAGAATTTTTGGGAAAAATACACATAAATGTTGTGTTGTGACAATTAAATTAAGAACCGATATATAATATCTCCCACTTTTGAATTCATTTTTGCGAAAAGATGCATAAATGTGGTATTGCAAGAAAGGAAAAAAGCTAAAATGCAAAATATTTCAATCTTAGAAGGTAATTTTTGGAAAAATTCATCTAAATGTTGTGTCGCGACAATTGAAATAAGCACTGACATCTAATCACTCCCATTTCCGAGGTCATTTATAACAAAAGATGTATAGATTTGGTATTACGAGAAAGGAAAAAAGATAAAATGCAAAATATTTCAATCTTACAAGGTAAATGTTGTGGTACGACAATTGTAATAAGCACCGACACCTAATGTCTCCCACTTTTGAGGTTATTTTTAACAGAAGATGTATAAATTTGGTATCGCGAGAAAGGAAAAGGGCTAAAATAAAAAATATATCAATCTTATACAGGGGCGGATCCAGAGTGCTGAGTGCCGGGGGGGGGGGGGGGGGNGATATTTTACTAAGAAATACCCTCAAAATTTTTTCGAGCCTCGCTCCGCTCAGCAAAATTTACTGTCCCTTCTCATTGGAACCCCGTTTTCGAATTATCTGGATCTGCCCATGACCAGTTCCCCCTCTTCAGTTTTGTTGAAAATATAACACAACACATACAAAATGCTGCATCTAGCTGTGGTGAATAGCATAGTCCTGGATAACGGGCTAATGAACTGTGCTGAAATGATATATTTCTTCCAGAAAATTTGGTGGCGGCAATGAAATATCCGGTTTGTATTTTACAAGAGTTCAGATTTTCCTGTGTTACTGAGCTGTTTATTATCAAAAAGGCCTTTGTCAAAGCGAAACCTAGGAATATCATCACCAAACTCTTGAACTGAAAGTTTTTACGTTTTTCGTGCATGTACAACAATTGCTCTGTAACCTATGTATTCATTGGTTTTGGAAAGAAAAAAAGGTTTCAGGAGATTGTGACCTAAGCGAAGAAGTAAAGGGATTTTAGAATTGCTAAATTTGGCTTGAAGTTCATATTCCTAGCACAATTATTGTTATGTGTTACTGATTAGGAAATGGTAACATTATCTTAAGAGAGTTTTATAAGGGGACTGAAGGGGCTCTCATTTCAGTAACCCGACTTAATTATTACTTAATAACGAACGACAAGGAACTTAAAAATGATGAAATCCCGATTCCTGGTGCATTTATTTTCAGAAATCCCGGGCTTTAATGATAGAAATCCCAAATTCCAGAGCTTAAAACTTCCAATCCCGACATCCAAAAAAGGTCTGTCCCCTTCTTTATGTGTGACCTGTGCCGATGACACATAAATTGTCGAAATGTCACAGTTACTGAATGTATCAAAAGGTAAGAAGCGAAATGCTATTAAAACGTTTACAATCATGCAGTCTGGAGTTGAGTACTTCAACTTATTTTTTTTTTAAATTATCTAAATAATTATTAAATGTTCAATAATATTAGTATTACAGGTAAGTGGTTATGAAAGTGTCATTAATTTGTCCAGCCGTGACAAAGTACCCTAATTATGACATTTTTAATGATTTGTTTTTAATAAATATACTAAATAAACAAAGCTTTTCTTTGATGTTGATTTTTGAAGAAATCTGTGATCTTTGTCTTCTCAGTCATTGTTGTACAAACAACACGATAAGTTAATAAAGATCAATACTTTAATGGTTAAAGAGACCAATTATTTACAATTTGTACTGAAGGTCAAAGGAAGAACCTAAATTTCAACAAAAAAAAATTTTTGGTCACTTGTGCCGGGGGGGGGGGGGCACGTGCCCCCTTGGCCCCCGCTGGATCCGCCACTGTTATAAGGTAATTTTGGGAAAAATACATTTAAATGTTGTGTCACGACAATTGAAATAAGCACCAACATATAATATCTCCAACTTTTGGATTAATTTTTGTCAATGTTTTTTTGAAATTACATATGAGTTTTAATGTCTCCAGCATGAACATAGGCCACGATAAAATACCCTTTTTTGAAAGATTTATTAAGAATTTAATGTGACGTAAGCATGGAATGTATAAATAAAACAAAATAACGCCCATAATTATTTATAATGGCATTTTGGTTTTAATTTATTATCAAAAATATATTAAAAAGAGAATGAAGTCGTCGAGTTTTCATACTTTTTGCTTAAAGTTAATTTCGTAATATTAATATCACGTGTTTTGAACTGACCAATCGTTAAGAGCAATCAAAGCTGCCACGAAGTTCACTTCGAGTGCACTTTGCGATCACTCTCGCGATAGCATCTTCTTTTCCCGCTTTATTTCAAGTTCACTTGAAAGTGGTCACAAGTTCACTCTAGGCTGTCATGGAATCACTTTCAAGTGCACGCAAAGTGCACGCGAGAAACGCTTTTGGAGTGCGCTTGGATGGAATGTTGTGTCAGCACCCAACTGTAAGTACCTGACATCAGGGTTCAGGGTTCCAATACCAGAAACATAAGTACATGTATGATATATTAGTAAGTACATGTATGATATATTAGTACTCAATTAACAACAGGAAAGAAAGAAGGTACAGTTTCGTAGATTACTACGAAGGTTTGATATTCTGAGTGAAAGACCAGTACTGTAGGCTTACATGCCAGGCAAATCATGCATGTAGATATATGATAGTTTGAAACCAATGTAAATACTAGTAGATGGGTAGTCGGGGTTTACACAACAGTATAATTTTAAAAATAGGTGTGATAGATTAGTACAAAGGACTTATATGCCTCAAAATTTATATAACTGAGAAATCAGGAAAGTACAACGGCAGTAGAATTCCGAAGGAACAAAGAAGTGAAATTTACAATAGGCATGGCCAAATTGAGAACACAGAAAACAATGACTTTGGTAAAACAATTCCCCGTGGTAGAGATGTATGCTCTTTATTTTTCTTAGATATGGTGTACTTGTACATGAGATAATATCTCATGTGTACACTTTGTTCACGTGTTTTGAACTGACCAATCGTTAAGAGCAATCAAAGCTGTCACGAAGTTCACTTCGAGTGCACTTTGCGATCACTCCCGCGATAGCATCTTCTTTTCCCGCTTTATTTCAAGTGCACTTGAAAGTGGTCACAAGTTCACTCTAGGCTGTCATGGAATCACTTTCAAGTGCACGCGAAGTGCACGCGAGAAACGCTTTTGGAGTGCGCTTGGATGGAATGTTGTGTCAGCACCCAACTGTAAGTACATGGCATCAAGGTTCAGGGTTCCAATACCAGAAACATAAGTACATGTATGATATATTAGTAAGTACATGTATGATATATTAGTACTCAATTAACAACAGGAAAGAAAGAAGGTACAGTTTCGTAGATTACTACGAAGGTTTGATATTCTAGGTGAAAGATCAGTACTGTAGGCTTACATGCCAGGCAAATCATGCATGTAGATATATGATAGTTTGAAACCAATGTAAATACTAGTAGATGGGTAGTTGGGGTTTACACAGCAGTATAAATTTAAAAATAGGTGTGATAGATTAGTACAAAGGACTTATATGCCTCAAAATTTATATAACTGAGAAATCAGGAAAGTACAACGGCAGTAGAATTCCGAAGGAACAAAGAAGTGAAATTTACAATAGGCATGGCCAAATTGAGAACACAGAAAACAATGACTTTGGTAAAACAATTCC
>MJUU01056638.1:34586-47368 GCA_002080025.1 Modiolus philippinarum
TATATATAATCCTGTTTTAGTCCCACCCCTATGGAAAAAACAGTGTTTTAACATGGAGGGTGGGACTAAAACAGGATTATATATAAGACACTTTTTACTATAAAACACTACTATATATATAATCCTGTTTTAGTCCCACCCCTATGGAAAAAAAAACAGTGTTTTAACATGGCGGGTGGGACTAAAACAGGATTATATATAAGACACTTTTTACTATAAAACACTGCTATATATATAATCCCGTTTTAGTCCCATTCCCTATGGGAAAAACAGTGTTTTAACATGGAGGGTGAGACTAAAACAGGATGATATATAAGACACTTTTTACTATAAAACACTACTATATATAATCCTGTTTTAGTCCCACCCCTATGGAAAAAAACAGTGTTTTAACATGGAGGTTGGGACTAAAACAGGATTATATATAAGACACTTTGTTGCTGAAATTCAGAAACATTTTTCATAAATACGTAATGTATTATGTGAAAAATCATATAACAGGATACCATAAATGAATTGCAAGTAAAATTTAAAATCTACAGGAAATGTCATAAAATATTGTGTTTTCAAAAAGTTTAATCCCAGGTGGGACTAAACAGGATATTGCCTGTTGAAGACCGTACGTTGACCCCTAGATGCTCAATTTTGGGTCGTTTTAAACTGGAGATGTGATGTTGTCTCCTTGACATTTACCCAATTTCATTTTTTTCATACCTAATTCTGAGCTTTATGAAAATTCGTTTTCTAGAAAAAAAACTAAGGATTTATTTTTAATTGATAAAACAATGATTAGACAGCTTTCCTTTCGTGGAATCGTGATTAACTGTCAGATGAAAAACGTCATATTTAGTCCACTTTGCCGCCAATTAGCTCCATAAAATCGCGGTGACATAAACATTTATTTTAACTCGTGGATCAGACCAAAACTGTCAATTTAAAAAAATATAAAAAAAATATTCAGGCATAAAATTTTTGTTTTAAATAAGCTAAAATACACTTCAAATATTTGTGCTATACATTCTTTGTAAATCTAGGTAAAAATGGCAATAGGAGCAAACTTTGATCTAAGTTCGAGAAAAAATAGGTATGGTGACCAAAACTTTTTATGACATATTTCAGAATAGAAGGATGAGGTCGTCAAACGTGCCGATTAATAAAAAATTGTCATGAATATGAGTATTAATGTCTACATACTTTAAAATTTATGTTTATTAGTAGTTAGTACTTCGGTGCTGACCTGACTACTAATAAACATCGAAAGCTGATTATTTTTGGAACCTCACAATATCTAAATTTTTGTAAATTTTATTGAAAACTAAGGAGTATCACCCTCGTGCAAAGCTCTGTCCTTAGTTGATTTTAGCTGTACATTTAAATCATATTGGGTTTTTGTTCTCTATCAGTCCTTAAACATCTTTGAGTTATGGTCTTCCAAACGTTTAGATTTTATCTGCACTGAAGAGACATAAGTTGTCGAAATGCGCATATGCAGAAAATAAATTCACAGTAACCTCGGTATTTAGTTATTTAACTCACACCGATACTTCTTTAATGAGATATATTCATAGTTTTGTCAAAATGTATTTCAATCATCTTATACAATTTCTTATATTGTAGATTATTGGGGCATTTACACAAGGAGAAAATATGGCGGACAATGGAGGAGTAAAATTTGCACATAAAGCCTTTAATGAATGGACGAAAAATCACAGTGATAAACGTCTTCCTGGATTAGATTATACACCGGAACAGATGTTCTTTATAGGATTTGGTCAGGTAAGGATTACATAAGTGACGAGCGACTGCCTGCAAAAGTTCATGTAAACCTGCATCCATGAGTATACAGAGGAACATTGATGTGAAGTTGTTCGACATTTAGCAATCAATTCCACACAAACCAGTGTAAGGGGGCCGTCATCTAGCAAAGCTCATTGTTGGAGGCCTCATGGTGACTTCAAAATGAAGAACAACAAATAAAAGAGATGTCCGATTGTTTGGTTCTACTTTGTATTTGTACAGACTTTTTGTCATGTGCATATATTCAATATCTTTTAACTGTCTATGTAGGGATTTTGTCCCATGTGCATTTTCTCCATTGCAAAAAAAAAGATATCCATTTATTTGTTCATTATGGTGAAGGAAAAAAAATAAATGGATATGGAGAAAATAAATATGATCAACAGACTTGCCATTAAGTCTAAAGATTTTGAAACCGAATAAATGTGTTTTAATAAGACGTCTCATAATAAGATATCTTTTGTTAAAGGTTGTTGCTCGTATGTAACTGTCAAAACAAGGCAGTCTTTGAAGATTTATTTATTTTTCGACAACGTAACACTATTTTTAAAAGGCTGCTAGAAATTATAATGCACATTTTTCTTTATTACACTATTACTGAAATCTCACAGGCTAAAGTTAAGAGTGATAGAAAATAAATATCGAAGTTACTATAAATTTAGTTTCCGAAGATGGATATTTCTTGCCAAAATTGTTTTAAGATATAGTAAGGCTAGCATATTTTAATTAAGAAAGTTATGTTTACAGATATGTTATTGTTTTGATATTCTTGACATATATTTTTTTTTACAGTTATGGTGTTCACATTATACAAAAGCATATGCAAAAACAGTAATATTGACTGATCCTCATTCTCCGTCACCAATAAGGTAAGGCATTTATGTGAACAGAAGTACATAGCACATCACACGTACGGTAAGGCATCAATATTCATAGATACCCCTTCCGCAGCACCAGTAACGTAATACATTAATAATGACGCATGTCTATTCCGATAATAAGTTAACGGTAAACTATTATTGAGAGATGTCCATTCAAAGCGATAAGTAAGGTTAAACATCATGTCCATTCCCCATCAGCACTAGCTAGGTAAGACAGCGATACAGACAGGTGCCCATTCCGTAGAACCAGTAATGTAAGGCATCAATATAGCCATACGTCCAATCTCCAGCACTAGTAAGGAAAGGTATCAATATATACAAATGTCAAATCCCTAGCAGCAATAAGGTTAGGTATCAATTTAGAAAGATGTCCTCTAAAACACCAGTAATGTTAGGCTTCGTACAGACAGATGTCAAATCCCATGCATCAGTAATTATATATAAGGCATCAGTTTGGAGTGATGTCTAATCCCAAGAAGCAACAAGGCAAGGCATTAATATAAATAGATGTCAAATCCCCAATAAGGCAAAGCATAAATGTAGACAGATATACAACCGAAGCACTGGTAAGGTAAAGGATCAATTTGGACAGATGTCCACTCCCCAGTACCAGTAAGATAAGTCATCAATATAAAAAGATGTCCACTCCCCAGTACCAATTAGATAAGCCATCACTATTAAAAGATGTCAACTCCCCAGTACCAGTAAGATAAGTCATCAATATTGACAGATGTCCACTCTTATGCTCCAGGACAATAAGGCATCAGTGTAGACAGATGTTAAATTCTCACTTTTGAGACAGGTCAGTTCCTATTTTAAGCGGTGTGAGATTTTTCTGTCTCACACCACCCCATGTGAGACAGCCTCGTGTATACTATGACGTCATTGTGAGTTGCTTAGTAATGGCGGATGGTCAGGACAACATGGCCTCGCCAAAAAACGTTTTTTTTTAACAAAAGTGAGAAAATGAATCAAGCACCGTTGGAAATGCAAGATTTAGAAATCTCAGACACCCTCGGGTAAGATTTCAATGGTTCTCTGACTCGGCAAGCCTCGTCAGAGAAATATTGAAATCTTACCCTTGGGTGTCTGAGATTTCTTGATCTTCCCTTTTCACCGGTGCTAGAATCATATATTCCTAACACTAATATGTAGACATATGTTTTATTCCATGTACCATTATTATTTCACATCAAAATAGACAGATTTGGATATGGAGAAAATAATTATGATCAACAGCCTTACCATAAAGTGTAAAGATATTGAAACCGAATAAATAACAAAAATACCGAAGTTAAAACCGATTAAATAACAAAATACCGAAGTTTGTAAATATGTTTTAATAAGACGTCTAATAACGCGATATATGGTTCTCGTATGTATATGTCAAAAGGATGCAGTTTTTTACGCGTGGCACCAGTCACACGGCCAGCTTAAATCAGTTGATGAAAGATCTCGTTGGCTGATTGGTTAATGTCATTTTCTAACCCGTAGACAAAAGCAATTTTAATCCATGGTACATGTTATTTCTCTTACCCTAAAACAAGACCAATGTGAATGTTTTAAAACATGTATTTATCGATCGCTTTGTACACAGACATTACAGGACAAATCTGTATCACTAACATAATCGACGAAGACAGAACTCACAAGGGATCTGGGATCTGTGAGCATCTGCTTACAAGAAATACCTCAACTTCAGCTTTGAGTGGCCTGCATATGTATGAAAATGCATCTTACAATATAGCATTAAATGACTGAAAATTGAATCAGTCGGTAAACAGGAAATTGTAACCCGACAGATCTGAAAATGCATCAAACAATATGGCATTATACAAAGCTTCTGACAAAATTTCAAGTCTTTATCATTTACCATTGCAGAGAAAACATTGACGAAAATTGTGACGGACGGAATGACTGAAAATTGACTATGTCAGTAAACAGGAAGCAGTAATTCGACAGGTCTGAAATTGCATCCAGCAATAGAGCATGACTATACAAAGCTTCTGACAAAATTTCAAGTTTGTATCATTAACCATTGCAGAGAAAAGCTTGACGAAAATTGTGACGGACGGACGGAATGACTGAAAATTGACTAAGTCACTTAACAGGAAGTAGTAATCCGACAGGTCTGAAAATACATCCCACAATATGGCATGACTGTACAAAGCTTCTGACAAAATGTCAAGTCTATATCATTTACCATTGCAGAGAAAACCATGACGAAAATTGTGACAGACGGACGGAATGACGGACAAGGGTAAAACAGTATACCCCCTCCTCCTTCGGAGCGGGGGTAAAAAAATGACAATGTGATATACAAAGTAACACAGAAAACAAAAGCACCGACAGTGTGAACCCCCAATGAAAACAGGGAGTATCATCAAATGTTCCGAAACGATAAGCATGACCTTTTCCATAGTACCCGTCACACTGTCAATGAAAAGTCCGATTTTGTCACAGTCGGTGTTTGTCAGTCCGCTATTTAACACTGGATCTACCCAAAGATGTCTATTCTTATCTGTGAAATAGAAACATTGTAACGGTCTGTCAAATTATGGTAACGACCGTAAAACTTCTGTAGAGGCAATTGCATCAGTGATTGAACAACCTTGGTAGAGATAATTCAAATAAGTAGAGAAGTTTCAGTTACAAAATAAAACAAACAAAAAAACAAAACAGAACCACAAATCCCACGATCACCGAGTTTTCATTCGAAGGCGCGGGATTAATGTACATGTTTACTCCATTTACAGAGGTTGCCTTAAAATTATTTTAATACCCCGAGGGTATTGACAAACCCAGTAGTCAGTACTTCGGTGCTGACCTGAAAACCGATTGTATTGAAACTTGCAATATCTAAATTTTACGGAATTTTGTTTAAAACTAAGGAGTATCTCCCTCATGCACAGCTCTTTCCTTAGCTGAATTTTGGCTTTTCTATTTAGATCCTTTTGGTTATATGTTCTCTACCAGCTTAAGCATGTTTTTTTTTGGTTGATGGACTTCCAAATAATTTGGTTTTAATCTGCACTGATGAGACATAAGTTGTCGAAATGCGCATAAGCAGAAAATAAATTGACGGTAACTTCGGTATTTTGTTATTTATTACCACTGGGTCGATGCCTCTACTGGTGGACTGTTAGTCCCCGAGGGTATTGACAAACCCAGTAGTCAGTACTTCGGTGCTGACCAGAAAACCGATTGAATTGAAACTTGCAATATCTAAATTTTACGAAATTTTGTTTAAAACTAAGGAGTATCTCCCCCATGCACAGCTCTGTCCTTAGCTGAATTTTGGCTTTTCTATTTAGATCCTTTTGGCTTTTGGTTATTTGTTCTCTATCAGCTTTAGCATGTTTTTGGTTAATGGACTTCCAAATAATTTGGTTTTATATATCAGACTTTACCCAAATTACTAATATCAACCTTAACTTAAGGTAGTAAACCTGGGTTAGGGGGAGATAACTTCTTTTTCTGTACAAATTACTTGTTTTGATTGGTCTGAATAAAACAAAAGGTTTACAATATTTTATCATAAATAGAGAACACATATTCATGTTATCATAAAACCGCACTCCTTTCATACGATAATTCAAAGTGCCTACAAAAAGATAATTAGGTTTTGAATGGCATCATAAAAAATATCAAAGTAAAAAAAGGTCAGATTTTTTGGAAGGGAGGTAATTCTTTCTGCTTGACGTTCAGATTAAAAGAATTTTAAGACTTTTTAGGCAGTTTTTCTAACATTGTGAAAATACGGTACGGTGAATCTTTATAAAATTTTGATATAAGTCATTTATGTGGAGGACCTTCAATTTCCCAGTTTTTTTAATGAAAATTGACTGCATTAGAATTTTCAACCAAAGAAAGTGAATGAAGCTTTGTTTTCAGTAATGTTTTGAAAACACAGTTTCTTTTTTTACTGCAAATTAAGACTTAGTATGGGAGGGGAGGTTTGGGTACCTATAAACCGGCTTAATCCTACCACTGGCTTTTGCTATTTTGCTAGTGCCGGTTCCAAGTCCGGCTGTCCCGAGTTCCTATCGTTTTCTACGTTTGTCTTTTGTCTTACTCGTGTTTTTCATGTGAAGTTCCATGGCAGATTGTGGCATGTTATTATAATTTTCGGCCATTGTAGGTGTTTCCTGTTATCCATTTTTTAAATTAATGCTTGCTCATGATCATAATTGCCTCATATTTAGGTCTACAAGTGTCTTTGAAGGAGTTTGGCAATTTATAGTATTATTATGTCAATTCTTATACATCTACAGTACAGTAGTATATGCTTCATGGTGATAACTGAACAGAATTTAAGACTCCTAAGATAGGGGTGTTTCTATGAACCTTGTGGTGAAAGTTTTTAAAACTTTTTCTATAATTATATTGGTTCATAATTTTTTCATATTGCAAATTTAAAGAAAATTGATTGTGTGGAAAATTTTGAGTTTACCCCGGGTTAACTACCTTAAGTTGAAAATCAAGTCTAGTTTTACCCTTCATGCAGGTTGTTCTTACTTTTCTTAAAATGCGCGTTTCTATGTGTCATGTTAATATGCGTCTTGCGTTGAAATGAAGAAAAATGATCAATACTAAATGCAATAAACAATGTATTAATTATGCTTAAACGGTTATTTCAGATTATTTCAATGTATTATCGAGTTTTATTTATCATTTTGTGAATTACTGATAAACGAAATATAACACAATGTCATATATTGTTTTTGATAGGGACTTTATCACGACGTAACGCATCATGCTCGCCTTAACCGGCTTGCTTGTTACTGGCCGTAAAAAATTCCGACTCAAAATCAAAGATGTCCTATATTCCATATATAACAGGTAAAACCTGGAAAAAAAAATTGTGCAGTGAAGTCATTATATGTAAGAAAACTAATCTAGTAAAGTTTTTGGTAGGTGACAAATTGAATATCAGTGAAAATAATTCTGTTTATTTTAATCTGGATAGAGCAAATGGTATTGCGATCAATTCTGAAGCCTTCTCTAAAGCATTCAATTGTCCTAAAGGATCGCCAATGAACCCAGAACACAAGTGTGAAGTTTGGTAGTGGAATTGGATGCTGAATTTGAAGATGTCAAACTATGCAATATTATACAATTATATACGATATTTATTAATTATCTGTTCATTCTATACAAGTAACATTTTTGTTAAAGAAATATTACATGCAACATTGTGTATTGTATACCCTGTTTGAAATATCAACATGGCTATCTGTTGTCTTTATTTTACTACTGTAGAAGATGTAAAAAAAGATAATTATCACAACAAAAGCCTGTTTGAAATATGCTGCATTTCAAAAAATCGTTTAATTAAAGGGAGAGGAATAATCCTGCAACCTGACCTATTACATTCGTTTATTCAAAGTAGAAATGTTTACTTTTAATACAAAATTATAAATTCATATAATTTAAATACAAATTCGTTTATTCGAAAGTAGAAATGTTTACTTTTAATACAAAATTATAAATTCATATAACTTAAATTCAAATTCGTATATTCAAAAGTAGAAATGTTTACTTTTAATACAAATTATAAATTCATATAATTTAAATTCAAATTGGAAAATGCGTTCAAAATCATTCCAGATGATATGAAAACTTTCGTATATATTACGGAAACAAAAACGCTTGTTCCATTTGAACATTTTTACCAAGTATTTGTAGGATTTTTGTTCCCATGTACATTTACTCCATATTCCTTTCATAAATCAGAATTTTCTATAGATTAAGTAATGTGAGCACTATTAAGGTCTGTGCTTCATGTGAAATAAAAATTTCGTTATTTGTACTTTCTTATCTTAATAAATATATAAACATATTAATGTAGTGCTACTTTATAAGATAATGACTTATGTAGATAATATGATAAAAAATATACTTTATATTCAACAATTTAACTTTTTATTGATTAAAAACAATTTTCAATTGCTTAAAAAGTTAATAATTGTTGAAAAAATTGTATTTTCATAATTTAATTTGATATAATTTTTTATATTACAAGCAATTTTTTTTAATTTCAAATCTGGTTTCTATTATATATCTTATTGTATTCTTCTTTGGATTTATAAATTGATGTGTTTTTTTTCAATATTTAGATCTATTAAAAGTAGTGATTGTTCGTTTATGTTTTCCAAATTTCTAAAATTTTATTTTCATTTTAAAAATAAGAAATTTGAAAGAAGTTGTCATGATCTCTTATGACACAGGTATTTTTATTGCTCAAAGAATAGTTTCAGTTTATATGTAGAGTTTCTCAACTAGTTTAAGATGTAGACTTATAATATAGTAAATACTCTTACTATCTTTGAATTCGAGTTTTAAATTTTTTTATTTAACTTTTCTATTTTCATAAATGATTTTGCAAAATGGTAGTTATATCTTTTTTGTATACTTTAGTTTCAAACCTGCAACAAATAGTTTATGATTCACCTTGTAGTATTTTCGTCTCAATAATCTTAATTAAGTGATGTTAGTGTTAAAATAATGTATCAAGTAACAGTAACTACTTTTGGAACAATTCCAAAGAACTTCGTCTGGCAGCATTACTTATTTGTTGCCGGAAACGACCGGAAAATTGTAAAATATGTTTTGGTAAAATCCAAATAAGTACCTTTGGAAGTGTTCCATGCGACTAATCTTTGAACACTTTGATGATGAAGTTTTCGAAAGGAAGTTTATTGCATTATTTCCAAAAGTAGATTGATATGTTTTATTTTAGGAATATTGCCAGTAATTATAACTACTTTTGGAAACATTCCAAGAACTACTCCTAAACATTTTAAATTACCACTTCCTGAATATTTGAAATATTTACTACTGGAACACTGCTCTACGACTGTTTCTTTCCATTTTGTTTATTCAATAATTTGTGTTAAAATTTTAATTGTGATTATATAATGAAATTTTGTATTTTATAAAAAGAAAATGTTTGTGCCTTATTTGAAATAAAGTATACAATTGCTTTTTCAGACTTTTTATACAATATTGGCATGCTTATATCATCTTTAACCAATGAAAGGGCTTTATTTTTTATTAAAACGAATAAAGTTATATGAAGTTATAGTCAACAGAAATACATGAAACCACATTGGGATACATTATTCTAATCCAAATCTAAACAATTGTGTGTCTCTCCTGGAGCAAAAGGTCGCGGAATCGAAATATAAGAAAGGCATATGTTAATCTACCCGATTTCTGCGGGAGACTCCCGCAATTTGGCACAAAACATATATTTCTCCTGCAATGAGATGGTCTCCCGGTCGGGAGACACAAATCTCCGGTTGCTGTGAATGTCTCCTGCAAATTCTCCCGCAATCATATGTTGTTATTGACTTTTTGTCAAACAGCATAGGTTACACTAATTTTACAGGTAAACATGTTAATTAGACTGATAAATTATTGTTAATTGGGGCAGTAATGATGTTTATAACATTGCAATCAGTCAGCATTGACAATAATTACAAGGAATCAGCAAAGTTTTTCGATACGACTATTTTTATAAATACCGCTAATTACCTCCCTTGTATAATTTTCCTAAATAATGGCCTTAAGATTTTTATATTAACACTGAAATACCCCAACTTGTTAAAATATTTTCTAAATTACATTCTCTCAAACAATATCTTTGGACATTTTCACATTATTTTTTTTTTNGGGGGGGGGGGGGGGTTGTTGAACTTAAAAATAAATAATTTTAGCTATTTATTGATATATACTGATCTATACTTATTCACACCATGACTTCCAGAAATTTCTAGGTTGTTTACACTTTAGCAGGCATCAGTGACTTAGTAAAAGAGTTATGTCTTTACTAAGTTAAATCACAGTTCAGAATTGACATCAAATTGCATGGATTAAGTTGTACTTACTAGAAGGGAGAGGGCTGTGAATTAGGAAACATTAGTCGAAAATGACGTCACGCAAAATCTACTGCAATTTGAAACTGGATTGCAGGAGATCTCCTGCAATCGGGTTTCAGAAGGTTAACAGGTATGAAGAAATGCATCCCAGCGTTAAACAGTTGAAAAAAGACGGACAATCGTGTTACGTAGTTTTCAGTTTAGGTGCAATTGCATCAGTATGGACCAAATTAAATCTGCACCAAGTTCATTGCCCTACCTATCAGTCATGTTTTTTTGCAAGCAGTTTAATTGGTCCGAATCTGTAATTCATACCACTTGATATTACACATGCAGTTGTGTTCTTGTAAAGTAATCCCAATAACCTTTCCAGATCATGGCCTCGATCCCTAGGTCATGCATGAAAGATTTTACAGTAAAAAATATACGTCAAGTAGAGATGATTTGGACTTGTAAAACCCCGTAAATGATATTTGTTGAACAGTAAGCTTGTTATCCTGCTTTCATTGGAGTCAGTTTAGAAGGAATAAATTCATGTAGAAAAGATAACAGCAAACACGATTGCAATCACATGCCACAAGTTTCTTGTTTTGAAAACTTGGAACGGAAATTATTTATTATAGGATAAAGGAGTTTAGTTCTTTGCTAAGTAAACTAGATTGATATGTTGTATCTTGTTTGTATGGCCAACAGCCTTCTAAAGAACAACTCAGAATTTCATCGAAATTCAAACTAAAGGTAAACCAACGATTTTTATGAAGGGAAAATAAATATAACAACTAAGCATATTCAAGGTTGGATAGCTGAACTTAATAATATAATTGTATGTTGGTCTATGTTGGATCAAATGATAAAATTACACTTAGTTCAAATGAAGTGGTGTGCACGATTAGAAAAAATACATTTCTTCAAAATCAAACTGAAAAATATATAATATATGGTTTTTAGACATTTTTTATCAAGTTTTGCCTAAATTCTGTACTAAATTTTTTTAAATTTTCAACAAGAATCCTGATGCATTCAACAACGCAAACAATTAATCTTAGAATCATTACACGCTTAAAATAATGAATGTTTTTGTTTTAATTATTGCTGTAATGGCACCTTTTAACAGTGGCAGTATTCTTGGAAACCGTACAGTTGCCATGAAAAAAACCTTTCCATTAATGTCTTTCAAGTTTGAATATTTACTTATACTAGTACCTCTGTACTTTTATAAGCACTTCATGTGTGAAGGCGTGAAGGCTTTTTATACCCCCGCTACAGCGGGCGTTATATAATGAGCATAGTGTCCGTTCGTCCGTCCGCCATAGGGGTGCACACTGTGTGGCGACAACTCCTCCTAGACAACGTGGTGAAATTCAATGAAACGTTCACAGAATGTTCAGTACATATTGCCATTTTGCACAATCTATTTGAAATTTCATTTGATTTGATTTGTTATTTTTGTTGTTGATTTCTTTTAATTTCTGGAATCAAATGGGGGAGTGGGATATATATTAATGAGCTCTGCCAACAGTTTTTCTAGTTTTTAGCTCACCTGACCCGAAGGGTCATGTGAGCTATTGCCATCACTTGGCGTCCGTCGTCCGTCGTCCGTCCGTCGTAAACTTTTTCAAAAATCTTCTCCTCTGAAACCACTGAACCAATTTTAACCAAACTTGGCATTAATCATCACCAGGGTATCCTCTTTCAAAATTGTATCCGATGAGTCCGAGGACCAAACAATATGGCTGCCGTTACTAAAAAAAGCACATAGGGGTAAATTGCTGTTTTTGGAAAATAACTCGAAAACCGTTACAGATATCAAAAATCTGACAGTTGTAAAAGTGATCAGCATGGCAAGATCTATTCGCCCTGCATTTTTGAAGAAAATCTTATTACCAGTTTTGGAGTTATTGCCCTTTTTCCGGAAATTTTTCAAAATTTTAATATTTTTTATTTTTTATCAAAGAAACTATAGCATATAGAGTCAAATTGCAAAAATGTTCAGTATATCAAGATCTACCCACCCTGAAATTTTGGAGAAAATCCAAAAACCCTTGTAGGAGTTATTGCCCTTTTTTCACAGAATTTTCAAAATTTTCGTCTTTTATTTCTAAAACTATAGAAGATGAAGGTTAAGTGTAAATTGATAAAATGTTTGCCATGCTGTGGTGACTTCAAAAGTGGTGTTGAAAATTGATCGTTGACCACCATTTTCAAAATGGCCGCCAAAAAA
>MJUU01056638.1:47619-57979 GCA_002080025.1 Modiolus philippinarum
AGGCGGGAAAATTCAACATTGTCCGATTTCAATGAAATTTGGTTTCCAAATAGATATTGAAGTTGCGACTTCAAAAACTGATGTTGAAAATTGTTCGTTGAACGCCATTTTCAAAAAGGCGGGACAATTCAATAATGTCCAATTTCAATGAAATTTGGTTTCCAAATAGATATTGATGTTATGACTTTAAATCTTATGTTTGAAATTGTCATTGCCCGCCATTTACAAAATGATGTTTTGACTTCAAAAACTGGTGTCGAAAGTGGTCCTTAGCGAGAATGTTTTTTGTCGAAAAATATAGTAAAACATGATCAGACTTTTAAATACAGTTCAAGATATTAGTGGTGTTCCAGCTGCCAAAGTTTGAGAGACTGAAGTTCAACTGAATTACTTACAATGTAAGCTTGTTGTCGTATTGTGCTTCATAGTTCTCTTCACAATATAAGAAATATGTTTAAACTAGATTAAAAAGGGGAACCCTGCCAAATTTTTTTTATGGAAAGGGGGATTTGGAATGTTTTGATTTCAGCAATATGCATTATCTGAATTATAAGGGGAACCCCTGCCAAATTTTTTTTAGAATGATGGTCTGAAATTGGTTGTAATGGATAGTGGTGCTTTAAACTACCGTTGAAACTGCTGAATCTACTTGCCCAATTGGAACCATACTTGGTGACAACTGTCCATAGTCGGTACCTATCGAAGAATGTGTCTGTTAGTCTGCATGTATTCCAAGATGGCCGCCAGCGGGAGACATAGTTTAACATTGGACCCTATAGGAAAAACACATTCAAAAACATTCTTCTCTGAAACTACTTGGTCAGTTTGAATGGTCTTCTTAAAAAATTATGTCTGACAAGTCTGCACCTCATCCAAGATGGCGGCCAGCGAGGACCATTGTTTAACATTGTACCCTATGGGGAAAACACGTTCAAAGATTTTCTCCTTTGAAACTTCTAGAAAATGAGACACTTTAACATTGGGTTACTTTGGGCTGCAGTTTATGCCAGTCATGGATCAGGTGAGCTATACAGGCTCTTGAGAGCCTCTAGTTATTGTATTTGCATCCATACAGCACATGTTAAACTTCTTTTTGTCTTTATCAGTTGTTGGTGTCACTTGAGGTACTGTATGGTCCTAATACCTCTGCACAGCACAGAATGGAAACTGCCAGTCTGGCAAATGAAGTTTCGTTTTGAAAATAATTAAAAATAATTCATTGTTGCAATCATATTTGATACTCGTTTATGCTTGTGTCGTATCATACATTTTTGAACGCGTTACTTCTTGGTGAACGAATTTCAACATTCCACAACAGCAGGTTTCTTATCTGCAAAATAAGATCAAAGGGAATGGGTGTCTTAAAAGTGGCAGTAATAGGCAATAAATTTACTAAATTGTTTTATTATTTTTATTATTATTTTGAAACATTTTTTGTGCAGGTTTTTTGTTGTATGAACATGAACAAAAAAACAAAAAGTATTGCCAAAAAAATTCAATGGAGAGGGCAATTTAATGTACAATGCTGTCATGCTTAAGTTATTTTTTTAAATATTTTCAGCAAATGAAAATAATCGTTTGCATAAAGGTTAAAAGATAATGTTTACGACCCCCACCTACCATTTCCTGATAACTAACGAGGTAATATTTCCAATATTTCAAGATATACAAAGTGTATATTTTTGACATCAATGAAAAAGTTTTCCTTAGTATTTCTGCTGTGGTAACTACACAAATAAGATGGATATCAACCCCATAGCTTTAAGAAACAATGCCAATACCAATTGTTAAGTATTTCATTGATAACTCCATACTTGTCGTCATAAGTTTTACCGTAAAGGCATTTCTATGACGTCAAACATAAAGAAAACAAATGAATTTATACACACAGCAATTAATACTAATTTTGATCGTTGCTTATATATTTTACCTCCCACCAATTTTTGTGAATGAAAGCTTTGGACAATTCCAAGATAAGAGGCGTTTTCCCACGCCAACAATTCCATGTACACGTAGAAATATAATGACGTTTTCTTAATCATTCATAATATATTGGAAAATAACACAATAACCAACCGTAAAAATTGCTCAATTAAGTGAAAATTGGTATTGTATCTAGGAGTTATTGTTGAAAATTGTTTTTTGATCCTGAAAATAAACTGCTAGATTTGTTGAATGATTTTGTTGTCGCAATGTAAAATTGTCGGAAAAGGACAATTTGTCAAATTAGTTAAAATTGGATTGTAGATACTTTTAATTTTCAGATAAAATTGTGTCATGATACGGAAATATAGGAATTAGTTTTGGATGAAAATAGATTTTACATATAGACGTCTTATATATTTCCAGATAACGAACATTTATATATATTTTTATGTCAAAAAGATCTTAATGGCATACATATCAAAATTAAACGTATTTTATAATTAGATCGATGTAAGTATGACAAGGTTAAGTTCCAGGCATTTGTATCGCAATGAGATCATAGTAACGAAGATATCACAAGTACCAGAAGGAATAAATATATTACTGAAATTATGTGACGAGTGTGTAGGAAATCGCTAATATCGGAATTCAGCTGTTGGTAAGGGGCTATGGACAGACCTTACAACCTTGAATAAAAAGCACCGAAATTCGGTTTTCTTAAAAAGTTTAAGTCCTTATAATTAAGTTCAATGAGTAAGGAAAATTAAAGCCAAAAGACACAGGACCGTTCATAGATTGCTCAAATATTCATAAATTGTCAACATACAAATGTGTAAAAAATGTTCAAAGAAAAACAAAGAAATTTACATTAGAAGGGGAGAGTAGAGCTTATTTGTAGCAAAGTGAATAAATCATGACGTTAAATAAGTTAATGTTACACAAAACAGTGATATTGGTATGAATTTGAGAGATGTTCACGAACGTATCACTTTCAAGTTTTTATTTTTCAGAACATTTAAGGTATGAGCTACAAAATGCCTCGTCCTCATATTGCTTAGATACTTCTCTTTGGAGGTACAACTAACCAAGCATTATATTCTACAATTGATCTCACTTTGTAATCTAATGTTTTGAACATCGACACGAAAATACATGTTTTTCGAACACTTTTCTCCTTTTATTTAAACGTTGTCTATTTGACATACAATATGTGTAATTCATAAGAAATGCCAACAATATAACAAACATATTCACCTCTAGTTGAAGACCCTCAGGCGACATCAAGATAAAGCCCTGTCCTTGATAAACTGGAGTTTTCTATGTATCGTGTGCGTTTTTGTCACATGTACATTCACTCATCATATTGGTTAGTTGTTCTCTACCAGTTTTACATATCTTTGATTTATGGTCTTCCAAACGTTTAGATTTTATCTGCACTGAAGAGACATAAGTTGTCGAAAGACGCATATGCAGAAATTAAATTCACAGTAACTTCGGTATTTAGTTATTATGTACATTCACTCCATATCCTTTCATTTTTCCTATTACATGTATATACATTTGCGTTGTTCAAACGCTTACACTGCGGAGTTCAGTAAAGGGGGAATAACCTGATTCTAATCTTACAATTTACAGTAATTTTGGTATGGTTTTAATTTATAACCACTGGTTCGATGCCTCTGCTGGTGGACTGTTAGTCTTCCATGATATTCATGAACCCAGTAGTAGTCAATACTTCGGCAGTACTCACTCAAAAACCTGCTTTTTTGTAATTTGCATTAAAATTTAAGAAAATTTTGCTGGAAAATAAGGAATATCTTCCTCATGTTTAAATCTGTCCTGAATTTGTCATTTCATTTAGATCTTTATTTGGTGATTTGTTCTCTATCAGAAAACTTTTCGAAATTGCCATATGCAGAAACTACATTTGTATATTTACAGTAACTCCGGTATTTTTTTTAATTGACAGGATATTTATTCATCGTCTTTGTTTGGCTTTCGTTGCATTTAAAAGATAAAATCTGCCTTTCAATTGGGACAAGAAGGTAATAAATTATGCATAGGTTTTTCATTTAGCCCAACAGCAGACACGGGTAAATCTGTGAATTACAATAATAATATTATTGCAATCTTGCAAAAGTCTCAAATGTATATGTCAGTAGTAAACTGATAAACAACTCTTAAGTGAGCATAGGTGGCATCATGTATAAAGAACAATGAAGAATAGAAAAATACGAAAGGATATGGAGTGAATGTACATGTGACAAAAACGCACACGATACATAGAAAACTCCAGTTTATCAAGGACACGGCTTTTATTCCTGTCTACATCTTGATGTTTATCAAGGACACGGCTTTTATTCCTGTCTACATCTTGATGTCGCCTGATGGTCTTCAACCAGAGGTGAACAATATTAACCCCCTCAAGCGAGATCAAGAAGGCTCCCAGCGTGCACTTAAGCGGTATTCTTGACAGAAAAGTTGAGCAACTTCGATTGCAGCTAAAATATATCATTGAAGCAACACATGTCGAAAGCGGTCAATGAGAAAAAAAGTAAAACCGGGAAATGTCTGCCTAAAAATATTTGTCATTAAGAAGCCCGACGAAAGACAAAAATAGGGACAAAAACAACATCGATAGACAACACGGGGCACGTCGAAATAGATTTAGGCAAACCTTGCAGTGTAACTAAGGTTGAAAGGGCAAAAATAGCCGTGGGTACAGATTATAACATTTCAGGAAAACAATAGAAATATTGAACAGCCAAATTGAAAAAAAAAAAAATTAGTAACCGTGTGAGAACACCCCTGTAAACGTGAGATCATCAACTCGGACGCTATCAGTAACGCGGATTGTTGTTTTTATTAGACTAGGAATATTTGGTGAGAATAAACAATATATTTTTCTAGTTTCCAGACCATCTTTCTAGAAATTTCCTGTTTAGAAGCAGCACTTAATTCTTCTCTACGTTTTTCTGTCCATAAGTTAAATTTAGAACTAATATTTAATTGTTTTGCGTCAACTTTGTGCTAACGTTTTGAACACAATCTAACATTCGAAGGTAAATGTAAGGAAAATGCTGTACTTTACTATGCAAAAAGAATGTTTAAGTTGCACAACATACTTTTTCGTTGTTATGTTTCTTAGTCAACAAGTCGCAATAATTTATGCGATCGGCAACGATGGTATAAGCGATTGCACAACTTATAAGTGATAAACATACGATCATGCAACTTTTGAAGCAGAATTAACAATAACAATTTTACGGAATTACCCAGCCCGATACTGGCCAGATATTTTTATCAAGGAATTAAAAACTTACATTATCCACTCTTATTCTTAACAACTTAATTATTATACATTGTACAAGGCAGTATTTTTGTTATATGCAAGTTATGCAACATAAATTCAACAATCTGTAGATTTGCATATATAATAGCTGAGCACTTAGATTTCCTTTAGCTCTATGATGATCTCAGTTTAGTTTTTACAGACGCTTGATTATGTCACGTGGATGGGGTAGTGGCATTTGCAATTCAGGTTCTACAACTTCTATCCAGGACACAAAATCTGATATTGATCTTATATTTTTTTTTACCAGCGGTCGATGGTCCACCCTATCCAAGGGTTTCATCAGCGCTTACGTTCCCGATTCCTTGATACATTTAATACATTTAACTGAAATGTACCTTAACATTGTACCTCCCCAAGTATGAACGATAATATACTCTCAAGTTCTTGTTCCCACACACAAGGTTGAAATTTTCTGTTGTTTAATATTTGCAAACAAAGGTATACCCGTTAGCAGTTAATACGAGTACTACAAAAATGTATTAATTGTAAGTAACAACACAAAAAGATTTTCTCAGGAGAATGTATCGTTCATCTGAACCATGATTAATATATTAAGTGGTTTTAAAACTCTGAATGGCCTTTCCAATGTGGCCATTGATAACCCGGTGCCACTTGCCACCTTTGATTATGTGCAGACCTGCTGAACAAGATATTTGAAGCGCACCATCTAATGTGATTTCAGCGAAGAGGCTCCTTAATTATGTTTCCATGGGGTCCAATGTAAAAATATTCCCCATTGACAACCATCTGGGATGAGGTACAGTTCTGACGGATATCATTTTTTGTTTCCTAAGTGGGCAATTTTTGAGAATGCACTGAATCATCAAAACCTGTTTCAGCATGCCACCCGATTTATACAATTAGAATAAAACAATTTTTATGAAATTTGAATGCATTTACATACTTTTCAATTAGCATATGTTACTACTTGATCATCCAAGTTGCAAAAATATAGCAGACATTCCTTAGCATGATTTGCAACGAGATTTAGCCATTTTTTAAACTAAGCCGAACAAGAGAACAAACCCCATATTTAATGGCAGAAGTTCTTCACCGAAAACTTGATGATGTGTCTATAAGACACCGATACCACTGTGACAAATTCATTGCAATGTAGCCGAAGTCAATGAGGCGTAATTATACCCCCGCTACATAGTAGTGGGGGTATACTGGTTTACCTCTGCTCGTTCGTTCGTCCGTCCGTAACCACACTTTTCAGAGCAACTACTTTACAGAATGAATTCATATTTTGGTAAAAGCTGCCTCATAATGGTCTGATGTGTATATTATACAGATTTCAAGGTTACCGCATTAGTACTTCCTGTTTGCCGAGACTTCATTGTTTATTTTTTTTTTTTTGTAGAGCATATAGAATTTTTCGTCACAATTTTTTTCTGAAACTGTCAGTAGGATTCAATTGTTGTTTTGCACAGAGCTTCTTTATGATCCAATTTATCGTGTATTCAAATTTCAAGGTTACGCCACAAGTACTTCCTGTTTGCCGACACGTCATTGTTTTTCATTTTCGTACAATATATGGCATTTTTTGTCACAATTTTTTTCTGAAACTGTATGTGGGATTCAATTGTTGTTTTGCACAAAGCTTCCGTATGGTCCAATCTACATGTATCTTGTATTCTGATTTCAAGGTTATGTTATAAGCACTTCCTGCTTGCCGAGACGTTATTGTTTTCATTGTTGTACAGTATATGGAAATTTCGTCACAACTTTTTCTGGAACTGTAAGCGAGACAAAGTTGTTGTTTTGCATAGAGCTTTCTTATGGTCCAATCTATCGTATATTTGATTTTCAAGGTTCCTTCATGAGCACTTCCTGCTTGCCGAGACGTAATTGTTGTACAATATATGGAATTTTTCGTCACAATTTTTTCTGAAAGTTTAAGTTTGGTTCAATTTTTGTTTTACATAGAGATTTCTTATTGTCCAATCTATTGTGTATTTGGATTTCAAGGTTAGGTTATCTAAGCACTCCCTGTTTGCCGAGACATTATTGTTTTTCATTGTTGTACAATATATGGAATTTTTCATCACAATTTCTTTTGAAAATGTAAGGCAGATTCAATTGTTGTACAGACAGTTATCTAATATGAACATTTTGGTTACTAGAATTATATCATTGCGTTTATACTTGTATTGTGCCCATACTTATACTGTGACCACACCTCTATTGTGTCCCGACAAACTTAAATTTGCACTTGCCACACTGATTCAGGGTTCAATAAGCGAGGGTATATCAGGCTGCCATTCGTGCCAGTTTTGTTAAACTTAGATCGCGGTCACTAAATGGATTCAAGAACTACCATTACAAACAACTGTTTAATAAATATGCATATCAGTTTTGTAAAACAAGGAAGAAGTTATTGCATATTGTATTCTGAAAAATTCAAATCTAAAGCTCTCATGAGAGAAATTACCCACATATAGGGATACATATATGTAGGTTGCAGGTATGAATATTACATATGCTATTGTTAAATAAATATATGTTTAATAATGGACCTTAACTGCCCAACTTAGTCAATGAGGCATAAAAATTATGAGGTAATAAAATCATCTACGAATTATTTGATAAGTCATTCAAGCGTAAAATGTAGGTCAATTGGGAAGCTCTCACCAATATAATGAATTTCATTAAATATTATAGTGCTATGCTGTATAGGACTTAAACACAAAATTTTACAAGTAACTCAACCGTAGAATGTAGGTCAAATACACCTAATTGTCCCCGATATGTAAAGTACTCATCAAGGTATGATTATTGTTATAGTATGCTTAGTTGTTGAGAAATTGTCTTCAACGCAAAATTTTAAAAAATGTCACTCAAACGTAAAATATAGGTCAAAGCCACTTAATTGTCAGAGTTAGATAGTACTCACTAAAGCATTTAATTTGAGGAAACATTATTTCTGTATGTTGGTTAGTAGATACGATAACGTAACTGTCAGTCCACTACGTTCCCGTGAGGAACGTAGTGGACTTAGGGTTACGTTATCGTATCTAGTTGGTCAGTTGCAGAGAAATGGACTTAAACACAAAATTTAACAAGTCACTCAAGCGTAATATGTATGTCATGAACACCTAATTGTTGATGAATCTGGTTCTTCTAATCAAATATTACATGAGGTTACTTACATGTGGACTTAAAGTAAAAACTTAATATCGGGACGTACGGACAAGAGTAAGTGTATATGCCCCTTCCCCATTCGTGGTGGACATAAAATAATATGGAAACGTTAAAGTACGGACTATCACCGCTATTGAAAAAATCTCTGTTACTAGCCAGCACTTTACTTATTTTGATTGTATTTTCGTGTTAACTATAGGCACACTTATTTTGATTGATTTTCGTATTAACTATAGGCACATCACTACTTGTTACATTTTGTACTAATATCCGTCCGTCTATCTGTCCATCTGGCATCACAACACATTTACCATGTATTTGTAGCAACTTTGTCTCATGTGCATTTACTCCATTTCTCTTCTTTGCTCATACATATTTTTGCAAAAGTAAACCAATGCATTTTTCTTTCTTTATTTGTCTGTCTGTTTCTTAAAAGTTCAGGAACCACATGCATGCATTCCATGGAAAGTCGTGCATTTTCACCTGTACTTGACATGTCGTTTTGGTTTCTAAAGTTTTGCTTTGCAAACATTGTTTTCTTAAATGGACACACAGGGCACAAAAACAGTAGCTATTTAATTGTTTTTGAAGGTGCGAAGGCTGCATAAGAATGTGTCCCTGTTTATTTGTTTTCAATATTTTTACGAAAGGATATGGAGTAAATGAACATGAGACCATAACACATATGTTAACTCCAACTGCAATAATTTTAATGAGCTGTATGGCCATTTCGGAAATTTATTCCTCATCAGCAGCACTAGAATCCAAACAAAGGAAATCCATAATTTCAAAAAATGTTTAAAATGCATAAAACCAGACGAAATCCGAATAATCAGTAATATCAAATATTGCTAAGGACAAAACTACGATGGAGGGAGTTAATCCTTCGGTTTAATGTTTTTGTGGTGGTCTTCTGGTGAATTCTTGTAGCCATTTTACCATATCCATTCTTCTTTATAAAAACTGTAGTTTTTACATCTGATCTATAACCTTTTATTGTATTCTGGCTATAGTCATTGTGCGGGTTTTTTTTGCCATCAATCAGCGTCCATCGTCTATCTTCAGTCCATCCGTCGTCATTTATTCATGCAAAGATATTCTCTCCTGAAAATACTTGGCCCATTGAAACCAAATGTGATCATAATTGTCCTTGGGTATTCCCTTTACAAGTTATAGCCGGGAGGACCAAACGTTATCAAAAAGCACCGCCAAAAGGGAACAGGGAACATATAGTGTAACATGTTAACCTATGGAATACACATTCAAAGATCTTCTGAAACTACTAGTATAGGTACCCCCAAAATTAGTCACAGTTGTCCTTAGATGGTCCCCACTAAAAAGGTATCCGGCAGGTCAGTAACTCATACAAGATGGCCACCAACGGAATATAATTTAAAGTTTGGCATCCATTGATCCTCTCTCAAACTTCTAGACCAATAAGAACCAAACTTGGTCACAATGCTCCTTTCCAAAAATGATATCGGGCAGAACTGTACCTCATCCAAGATGGTTTGTCAGTGGGAAATAGTTTAACATTGTACCCCATGGTAACATATTTGAGACTCTTTACTGAAAACATCTTAGATGGTCCGCTTCAAATATCTTGTTCAGCAGGTCTTGCACATAATCAAAGATGGCCACCGGCGCCGGATTATCATTGGCCGCATGGGAAAGGCCATGCAGAGTTTTCAAACAATTGTTTATATTAACCATGGTTCAGATGAACAATACATGCTCTTGAGAGACTCTTGTTGTGTTGTAACTTACAATAATTTTACTCATATTGTGGTTATAGCACAGGGATTTGCTTCCGTAATTAGGGACCGACCATTTAACTTGAAAGGGGGGGGGGCTATGGTTTTTTTCTAAAAAAAATATTTTGGATCTGATTTTATGTGAAAAAAATATTTTGGCTGCCAAAATGAAGAAAAAAAA
>MJUU01056639.1:5523-34033 GCA_002080025.1 Modiolus philippinarum
TTCGTATTAAGATCTTTTAATTTACATTGACGAAAAGGGACGTTTGAAATCTAAGCTGTATGACAAACGTGATGATTTTAACTTCCCAATTGTGAACTTTCCCTTTCTGAGCAGCAATATACCTGCCTCTCCAGCCTATGGAGTGTACATTTCACAGTTGATTCGTTACTGTCGGGCATGCAGTTTATACAGTGACTTTTTAGTTAGAGCAAAAACACTGTCCCAAAAGCTGCTTAGTCAGGGATTTGTTCAGCCTTTGTTACTTTCATCCCTTCAGAAATTCTATGGCCGTCACCATGACATCATTGACAGATATGACGTGTCTGTGTCCCAAATGAAAACGGACATTTTCAGCTAAATTTCACGTCTTCACGGATTTGACTCAACCCCGGATTGACTCACTGATAGTGTGACGGGTGCCGCTAGCGGATCAGGACATGCTTACCCTTCCGGAGCACCTGATGTCACTCCCTGTTTTCATGGGAGTTCACACTATGAGTGCCTTAGTTCTTAATGTTATCTTTTTATTTCCGTGCATTGTAGCTGTCTCACGTCCTTGTTTTGTCTTTGTTTTTATCTGTTACCGTTTCTGCCCTGTCTTTGGACTTCGATTTTTGTAGTCATCGCTTCCCTTGTTCCTTCGGTATTCTACTGCCGTTGTTTCTAAATACTGCCCTTTCCTGGATTTATGTATCATCATTGACTCGGGTAAAATAAAAACTAAAATTGATGATAAAAGGATGATTTTGATTTTTCTATTACTAATTTTCCTTTCCTTGAGGCGACGTTACTCTAGCTCCATCCTACGATGTGTACATATCTCAGCTGGTACGATTCGCACGCGTTTGTTCTACCCTTGACGATTTTAATGAGCGTAACCTTACTCTCACATCTAAACTTTTACAACAAGGTTATAGATTTCATAAATTATTAAAACCTTTTAAGAAGTTTTACAGAAGATATGAACATTTGATATCTAAATATGACGTGACTCGCAAACATCTAATTACAAATGACATTTATCATCCCCGATTTTATGGAAATGTTGTGTCAAAATGCAAGAAACTTATTAAAAAATCCAGAGAACCTGAGACGTAACTTACATTCTTTACCCAATAATGGATATCTACGGGATATTTTAAATGAATCCGTTAGATTGACTTCGGATTCCATTGACCTGAAGATTTTACACATATACTGGCCTCTCACTGATACTGCCGATATCTACTGAAATGCATGACGACTCTTTACCAAGCCCTTTTGAGTTTTAAGTTTGATTTTTCTTCCATAGTGCCACAGTGTTTTACCAGCAGACTGAGCTATCCGGCAGTTTAGCAGCGAGCACTCTTTGACTCTTCCTTTCAAGATAGTGGTCATAGAGTAAGTAGTCTACCTGTATTAGGTTTTATTCGTCTGTTTATAATATTGTAGGGAAACGGGATAGATAAAGGAGACGTTTGGGTACCCATAAACCGGTTTAACCCTACCGCTAGCTTTTGCTAGTGCCGATACCAAGTCCGGCTATCTCGATTTCCAATAGTTATTTATGTTTGTCTGTAGTCTATTTTGTGTACTTTGTAGAACTGTTCTCTTGTGGGTTGTGGCTTGTGATTGTAATTTTCGGCCATTGTAGGTGTTAACTATTATCTTGTCTTTATAAGTGTACCTACAGGTAAAACAATACAGACAAGCGTATTTGATTAATGAAATAAAATTAACACAATCCTTGTTTTTTGCTGTTTTAACTTTACATTCTCCAGGAACATATAATTTTCTTCAAGTTTCATCTGAGACAGAGTATATTTAACTTCAAGTATAATTTTACAAAAAAGAAGGATTTTATTTTTGGCTGTCAATTTTTTTCTGTCAAAATGTTTGTCTTAAATGTTGAATAAAATTTCGTTCAACTGAACGCATGTGCATTTAAACACCTAAATACATTTGTATATTGAAAATGTAGAAAAAATCTGTATTCTGAAACTCATTTTATTTTTCATTTTTGTGAAAGAAGATAACATCTAGACTAACGTCTTGTAACACATTACGTCATGTGACTCCAAAATATGAGTTATCGTTCCTAATTATGACACAAATAGTTGACAATGCGAGCTAACGTGTTATGGGATATATTAATGCAAAGATACTACGAAATACTACTTAAGCATATGCAGAGCAGGTGTTCCTACTCTTCCGGAGTATCTGACGTCATTTTCGGTTTTGTTTAGAGTTAACACTGTGAGTGCTATAGTTTTGAGTGTCTTAATTGTGAGGCTTGTTTGCAGATTTGGTTTCCATCTTCTTGTGTTCTCAATTTTACATTGTCTATGGATTTTGACTCATGTAATCTACTTGTTCTTTGGTCATTTTGGCATTATATTTCCGTTGTTATATATATATATATATATACGATTGTGATCGTTTTATATAAAGAATGATTATATTGCTGTTGGGGATAATAAAAACTAAAATATGTTCATTCATATCAGAATAGTTTTAACAAAGTGTACAAATGAGATATAATCTCATGTACAAGTACGCCATATCTAAGAAAAATTAAGAGCATACATCTCAATACGTTTTGTATTACCAACACAACACTGCATTAAAAGACAAACTCCTGTATTTAATATTTTACAAAAAAATATGGAGTAAATGAACATGAGACCATAAGAGAAAGGTTAACTCCAACGGCAATTAATTTTAATGAACCCTTTGGCCGTTTCGGAATTAACTCATGTGTTCAAACGCAGAATATCTCAGAAGATGGAATTTTCAAAAATTAATGTTTAATAATTATTTTGTTGTCATATTTTTTGGATTTCGTTGTTTTGGACTTACGCTGTTATTTTTTTCCCCTTTCAGACATTTTATTTTCATATCTCATCGAGTTGAATGTATTGAAGAAGGACCTTTTTGCGCATGGATATCATATTATATTTTTTATTTTTAAAGTCAAAGAAAAGTCCCTCACTTCCCGTCAAAACATCTACACATTATCACATTACCTGTACAATCACATTAGCCTAACATCCTGTTTTGCGAGTTCCTACTCAGTTTTGACCAATCGAAAGGGATGTACTCGACTTGCAACCATACGAGAGAAGGTTAACAATTTCCAACCCAGGGACGTTGTTTATGTCCGGGTACTCCGGCTTCCTCCGTACACTGACCGTCGAGATAAAGTTGAAATATGGAAACAAGTGCTAAAAGTGTAGTTAAATCCAAGCAACGAAAACCAACAAGTAAAATCAAGTATTGCATCATCATTTGTGACCAGTGAAAGCATTCAGTTAACAATAAAAGCACCCCAAATGCAAATGAGAACAAGTAATGTACAGAAACAAAAAAATATCAAAACAAGATAATTAAAAATTCAGACGTTCAAAACGCACTCCATTATGACAGTTATTTTGAGTTCTTGAAAAAACAAAAAGGAGTAAATAGGTCTTACATGTAAAAAGGATTAGATAAAGTACCATGATAATAACAAAGAAACTAATTTCATACTCTAGTATTTTACTAGACATAGATACGAAATGTCAGTATCACAAATGAAAACTGACATTTTCAGCTAGATTGACGTCTTCTCGGATTTGACATTACCGGTTTTGACTTTACCCTGGATTGACCCCCTGATAGTGTGACGGATGCTGTATACAGAGCAGGACATGCTTACCCTTCCGGAACACCTGATGTCACTCTGTTTTTTGAGAGTTCACACTGTTAGTGCTTTAGTTTTTTGTGTTGTATATATAGTGGTTGTGTGTTTTGTGGGCATGTAGTGTCTTTGGCTTCCGTCTTCTGGTGTTCTTGATTTTGCCTTGTCTCTGGACTTTGATGTATGTAATCTTATGCTTTGTTCCTTCGATATTCTACTGTCGTTGTTTTATAAGAGAATTGTTGTCTCCGAAAATGTTTCTATGTAACCTCATAGTTATTATGGCAATTTGCTATAAACGTTTGTGTTTACGTTTAATAGTGAACGATGTCGCCTTCTTAAAAATGGGTCTTTGAGAAACAATGGCAGTAGAACATCGAAGTAACCAAGGGGTTGTATTACAAAATCGAAATCTAAATACATGGTCGAAACGAGAACACAGAAAACAATGACGTTAGGCACAGAAAATAAAAACACAACAAAGGCACCCAAAGTGTGAACTCCTATGAAAATGATACTTACATCAAGTGCTCCGGAAGTTAAAGCATTTCCTGCTCTGTTAACAGGACCCGTGACATGGTCAGTGAGGCACATATGATTTTTTGAAAGATCTGTTTGGTGGCTGATTGGTTTATGTCATCTTCTATCTCTGCTACAAAACTAATTAAAAATAAATATTTCACGTGTCACCTCTGTAACCTTTAGACATTGCCATAATAAAATTTTGAAGAGCTTTCGTAATTCTGAGAATTTATATAATGTGTAAACTTCAGTTGATTTGAAACACGTGATAAATGAAATGTCTATAGGGAACCGTTGATTAATAATAATATGAGGAAGGTGCAACCTTAAAAGCGAGCGAAGAATAAGGGAGAGACTCTCAAATGACTGTATTGTTCACAGACCATGACCGACATCATAAAGACATCAGTTTCAGAGATCATAATGGCATAAATTTCTTATTAGGCTCCGATGAAAAACTTCTTTTCCCATTGATGGATATCTTGAATTTTGAGCATGCAGTCCTGATGGACACACTTTTTGAAGGGATCTCCTAGAGTTAATTGTAATCAAGTTTGGTTCCAATTTGATCAGTGGTTTAAGAGACCAAGTCTTTAAATGAATTTCAATGGCGGAACAAATGTTAAATTTTTTGCCCTGCTGGTGGCCATCTTGGATTGGATGCAGACCTATGCAATGGATAAAAGTATTAAAGGGTACTGGTACCCAAGGACCTTTGTGACAAAGTTTTGTTCTTATCGGCCCAGTGGTTTCATTGGAGATTCTTTCAATGAAAAGGGGGAGAGAAGAAGTTTCTCAGAGGTGCCGGCCTAAAATATGACTTCTTAGTGATGGGGTCAAATATTTTGAATTTTATCGCAGCATTAGCTGCACAAAACATTAAGCTTTTATGGTATTTGTGTTGATAGTTTTTTTAAGTTCATACCATAGATATGCACATACAAAAAAATGGCACAATGATAATAAGATCTCATGTTATGTCTTTGTTTCTTTGTTTTTCCGACACTGCCACTGTCCTTGGATTGTTCTTTTTGGAATGACGGTTCGGTTATCAATTACTCTAAAGTTCCGCAGCACCCCACCATATACTGTCATCCAAAGGATTTTATGTCAAATCGAATCCTTCCCTGTAATTTATAGTATGGAACTTGTTTTTTTTTTAAATTGTACTATATCGGGAGCATGTTTCAACATAATTTTTATCGGACTTTACATACTGGAATTACTGGAAGTAAAGGTAAGGTAAGATATTACTGGTTTTGAAGATGATGTTTGTCTTGTTAGAGAATTTTATTTAATTATATTCATTACCATGTTCACCCTAAAGTATTTGTTTGCGGATGATATATCCAATGTAAACGTTTTTACATGCCAAAAGCTGCTAGTATTTCATTTCGAATATTCATATAGTCAGCAATTTCTTATTTTGTAAACAATTGTGTTCATTTCTTGTGTACATAGTGTTTGTATATTTTATTTATGTTTTTATAATAGTTTCTTTGTAATTCTGTTTGGAAAATGTTAGCATTGCTCTATTTTTTATTTTGTTTTACATGCTTTATGTATTTAATGAGAGATGAAAGTTTAATCAAATATTCAATCTAGGAGATAATCCGTTTTATTCTGAGGGGGTCTGACATTTTTTTAGTTTTAAAATAAACATTCAGTCCCAAATAAAAGTTAAAAACAAATACTCTTGCAATACACCTTCTTGCAACTAGACTCTACGTAGAGTATGGTAAAAATTTGAAAATAAATATGAATTCCCTAAAGTGTTTGAAAAAATAATCTGACTCTTGAATTTTCAGAAATAAGGCACCGGCCATTTAACTTGAAAGCCTGGGGACTATGATTTTTCCCCAAAAATTATTTTGAAGCTGTTTTTCTGCAAAAAAATTTTTTTGGCTGCAATAATAATGAAAAAAATCTGAAGGGGGCTTTCTTCCCAAAAATATAATGCTAATTTTGATAAAAAATATATTTTTGTTGAAAAGTTAAAAAAAAATAAAAATAAATTTTCTGTTAAGTTAATGGGTTGATCCCGAAATATTCTGGCTTTGCCAAACGACAAACAGATTTATCAGAACCCCACGTTCTGCAATATCTCATTTTGTTTTTTGACCCAGATGAGTTAAAACAGAGAACGGAGGGAGAAGACATAAGTAACAAGAGGGGTATATTTGAGACATGTGCAACTTGAAGTCCTTCAAAAAATATTTAGTGTTACCTGGAGAAATTACAAAGCAGTGGAAATATGTATAGTGTTAGTTTTTGAAAGAAATTGAATTCATTGTATCCGAATAACATTTTATTTTATTAGCAATGGCGATGTGTGAGACCTACCAAGTATGTTCAAGTCTCCTAAATACACTCATCCATTCAGTGAAAAAGATTCAAATTTACACTCAATCTTTTTCATAATTCACGATCTCAACATGATATTTATCACCAGCTGTCATCTCAGAATGCATTGCAATCTCAACAGCACTTCAGTTCTTTGATTTTATGCAGTTGTCGGTCCTTGAAGTGTAGGTGTACTGTACATTTCCGGGGTAGCAGACGCTTTGACAATTGACAATTTTCACATTCATTTGAGCATTATGATGTTTTAATGCGTAATGCCATTTAATTTGAAAGTTTTCAGTCAAATATACACGATTATGGGAGCGTTAAAACTAAGGAAAGCGATATCCTAATTTCAAGGTAAGACATTTTATCATCGATAGTAATTTCACCTTTGAATTCACTCGAGATCACTCGAGGTGTTAGATGGACATATTTTTGATAAATTATTGCATGCATATGTGTTTCCGAATGCATTTTTTGGCTAACTTTATAGCAACTTAACGCCATCAGTCATGAGATCTTCGTTCGCCGTTTTTGTTGATTTAATTTATGCTAATTTTAATGTTTGTATCAATGCATATCGTTTCTCATGTAGTTGGCTTTATTTAGAACAAAAGTTAATTGAAAGGGAAAAGTGACACTTGAAATAAAAAAACCGATCGATTGATTGAAATGATATTGACATTTTTTAAATGATCGGGACGAACGCATATTTAACATGTTCTAAAAAAACACAAAGGATTATGGGAACCAGGTCGCCATGTTGGATGAAAAGTCACGCGAGAGTCGGCGATGTTTGACGAAAGAATTGAACAGCGTCAAATGGTATCTATTTATAGCTATTTCAAAAAGATTATTTTTTACCACATTTCTATCATAAAGAGCGAGCTTTGCTCGCTTATAATCTCTTCTATACAAATTGATGTTACTTCGTTTATGTATCTGCTGTGTATTTGATTGAACTAAAGACATCATAAATCGGATCAGCTATGAAGAAAAACTTGATTTGATGAAAAAAAAAATCAACCACGAATGATGTCATTGATTGTTTTTATCCGTGACGGTCAATACTGAATTACAATAATTCAACTCAACAGAGAAAACACAAAGTTCAAGTTCAAAACGAGATGAGGAGAAAAAGAGAAGCTTACAATAATGTGTTTCTAATTATAGTTTGTTAAAACTATTTCTCTTTTGATATGCAGTGAATATTTAGTGCCGAACTGCTGTTTTTGTTTCAAACAACACCGTTGCTAGATAACTTTAATCATGGCCAACGAGATTTCAAAGTTGTGCAATAGAAACGTCGAAAAAATAATAGCACATCACGCGTGATGTGTTATTACTTGGCGCTCGACCAATGAAATTTCTGTAAAGGCGATTCAACAAGTTCATATCTTACCCAGCTTCAACGTCTCTTTGTGTACCACAAATAACTATTCGTGCAAGGAATAGATAATAATCGTGCATCGTTAGAGAATGTAATTAAATTTTTTTCACAAAGCAGTAATCAAACAACGGCAGTAGAATACCGAAGGAACAAGGGAAGCGATGACTACAAAAATCGAAGTCCAAAGACATGGCAAAAACGGTAACAGATAACAAGGACGTGAGACAGCTACAATGCACGGAAATAAAAAGATAACATTAAGAACTAAGCCACTCATAGTGTGAACTCCCATGAAAACCGGGAGTGACATCAGATGCTCGGGAAGGGTAAGCATGTCCTGCTCCGCTAGCGTCACCCGTCACACTATCAGTGAGTCAATCCAGGGTTGAGTCAAATCCGATTATGTCAAATCCGTGAAGACGTGAAATCTAGCTGAAAATGTCCGTTTTCATTTGGGACACAGACACGTCATATCTGTCAATAATGTCATGGTGACGGCCATAGAATTTCTGAAGGGATGAAAGTAACAAAGGCTGAACAAATCCCTGACTAAGCAGCTTTTGGGACAGAGTTTTTGCTCTAACTAAAAAGTCACTGTATAAACTGCATGCCCGACAGTAACGAATCAACTGTGAAATGTACACTCCATGGGCTGGAGAGGAAGGTATATTGCTGCTCAGAAAGGGAAAGTTCACAATTGGGAAGTTAAAATCATCACGTTTGTCATACAGCTTAGATTTCAAACGTCCATTTTCGTCAATGTAAATAAAAAGATCTAAATACGAAGCTGAAGTAGGTGTATCGGTAGTCTCTTTAATTTCAAGCTCATTGATTTTAATAATAATCAAGACATGAACCAAATTTTCTTTTCTAAAAATAAACTAGCTGATCTACCACAAAAAAATTCCATCGGAGAAAAAATGGCGAACATCGGTCATCAACAACAAACAATACCACTTTTAGGAGTGCTACGCGCAACGCAAAGTAGATATGTGTCTACTCTACAAATACAATAGTTTTAGTTTGTAAGGGTAATTTCGTTTACTAATTACTATACGATACTTGGTGTGTCTGTACCTGTTATGTAAGATTGATGTAGCAACTCTCCGACTCCCATTCTTCTTTCTGTTTTTATGGCTGGACTCATGTCGCTGAAATATTTTATAAAAACTTACAAAAAATTTGATTTGTTGTGCTGTATTTTGCAGCCTACAGAGGAACAAAAATTATAACGATCATTATGAAAACTATTAAAATCACTGCTGATGAAGTATTATTGTGAGGACCAATAGCAGTATTTTCTTTTATTAATGATAGATAACTTCTGACTCTAAAAATGACTGCAAACGTTGCTCTTAAATATTTAAATTAATTTTTAGCTTGTAAAAACAATTTTCTATGTTAAGTTAAACACTTTTTATAATGGCAAATACGCGTACCTGCTACAATATATCCTACAGTAACCTCGGTATTTTGTTATTTGACAAATTTTACTTCATCTTGCTATTAACAATATTCAAACAAAATAAAATGGCCATATCGACTTTTTGTGACGAAACATTTTTGCCTAAAGAAAAACATTTGTCGGTTTTCTCCCTGTACCAAATTAGTAACATATTTATAAATTCAAAGGAGAGAAAATTCAAATTAGCATATCAATAGGCTCTTCTGATATAAATTATCGCCACTTAACTAACTTCGCATAGGTTGATAACCAACAAATGTTTCTCATTGGCTACATAGGCAGTGTTTTCAAACCTTCTTTGTCCCTTTAAATCGGGATAGCATTGTGACGGGTCTACATTGCATTTAGACATATATTTTTGTACTTCTCAAATTATTTCGGTCACTTAACGTGGTTTCCTTTTTCATGTCAAGACAACCTTCTATATAGCGTAGACATGGTAGACTTTTTCAAATTTTGAACCATTATTATTATTTTTTATGCCTTAGCTTATTTTGGTTTTCCATTAAGATGTTTATAGTAATTGTGCTATATCAGATTTACAAAGTTTTGGTTTATGGACTTCCAGATATTTTGATTTGAACTACACTGAAGAGACATACTTGTACATGAGATAATATCTCATGTGTACACTTTGTTTAATTAATATTATGTAAAGGAGATACAATTGCCAAGTGTGAATTCATGAAAAAGAATCCACGAGCCGGAGGCGAGTGGATTGTTTATCATGAATTCACACTTGGCCATTGTTTCTCTTACTTAAACCATTGTTGAGACATTTATGTAATCAAGAGATTAAAAGGATTATCGCCTATCTAATTACTGCATTGTTATTTTCGCAATATATATGTCTTTATGATCGAAAGTTCACTCAGTATCAAAGAAGAATTATATGGATCAAGTTGTTATAAAACTTTGATTTTATCAAATATCTAATATTCAAATAAACTTCAATTGTGGTTTATGAATTTTTCAAAGTGAGTCAAAAGGGTATTAATTCAGTAAAAATGTCGGTGAATAGTGTTGAACCTCTAAAACTTATCAAAGGAGAACGAAGAAGAGAGAAAACGTAAGTTTTGTCTATATAATGTAATACTTTCTGCAAAAACACATTTTAATAATTTTACCCCAGGGTAATACACGAATGAAGAAATGGAAGGGGAAGGAAGAGGTAAATTTTTGGTTTTATTTGTTTAATCGAGTCACTTTTCCTATTGGAAATATTTTTTTTTCAATTTAAAAAGGAAAGAAATATAATGCTTAATTGTATATACTACATAATCTTTATCCCCCCCAAAAAAGTTCACTGAGCTGTACGTATTTGAAACGTCTATTATATTACTTATTGACAAAGTTCCATCATTCACAAACTTTTTCAATGGTAATAGATGAAAAGACTTCAAAATTATTCTAAAGAACGGTAGCAGATCCCCCTAACACTAGTGATTTTATTTAAATTGAACAAAACTAAACATCAAAGTAGAGGTTTATTTATTTAGTATATTTATTAAAACAAATTATTAAAAATGTCATAATTGGAGTACCTTGGGACGACTGCACAATTTAATGACCCTAATATCCACGTACCTGTACGTCAAGGAGTGCTCGCCGCTTAATTTAGTGAATATTAAATTAGTTGAAGTACTGTAAAATAAGACTTCGTAATTGTCAACGATTTTATAACATTTCGCTTCTTTTCGTTTGGTTAAATTAAGCAATTCTTACCATTCGGCAATTTATGTGTCATTAGTACAGATCATATAGATCTTCCGTAGTGCGACAGTGTTTTACCAGCAGACTAGGCTCCTTGAGCTAGCCGGCAGTTTAGCGGCGAGCACTCCTTGACCCATCTTTCAAAATCATGTTTTGTTCCCCCATTTTTCTTTTCTATATTGTGGTCATGGAGTTGAGTTGTTATTACTCCCCTTTGGGTCGTTGTCTCTTTGACACATTCCCCGTTTCCCTTCTTTTTTTCTACCTGTATGGGTTTTATTCGTATGTTTATAATACTATAGGGAAACGGGACAGAGAAAGGGGAGGTTTGGGTACCCTTAAACCGGTTTAACCCTACTGCTTGCTTTTGCTAGTGCCGGTACCAAGTCGGGCTGTCCCGAGTTCCTATCATTGTTTACGTTTGTCTTTTGTATTTTTATTGTGGGTTTTTTCTTGTGCAGTTCCTATTTACTTTGTGGCATGTGGCTATGTTTTTCGGCCATTGTAGGTGTTTTCTGTTATCTTTTTTATTCTATAAAACTCTTAGATACGGTCATAATTAGATAATTCCTAGATTCTCATCCATTTTTTTCTCTCAAAATTTTAGCGGGTGGTCAAATTTCATTTTATGTTTTTATCAAATTTTGTGAAAAATGCTTTCATTATAAAAATGTACCAAAATTTGCCAAAAATCAAAATAAAATTTGTTCAGACGTGTCAAAAAATCGGGGCGAGTGGGGATAAGAATCTAGAATTTTTTTACCATGGCCAAATGTTATCTTTTCCTAAACAGTATAACACATTAAAATAATTGAACTATCAGTATAAACTTCAAGTCCAATCTTCACAATTCTAAAATCCTTTTATTTCTTTGCTTAGGCCACGATCTCCTGAAATTCCTGAAACTTTCAGTTTAAACGTGTGATGATTGGGGAATAACATGGGCTCTGGACTCCTAGGCTCCAACCCTTTTTGAACGTTGGGATCTGGGCTACACCACAGGGTTTCAGGCTCTTACACTAGGGCTCCGGGCTCCACTGATAGGAATCTGGAATACACATACATGGATTCCGGGCTCTCAGAGAGCTGGGGATCCCATGGGGATTACCCCCTATCAATGATATTTCAAGGTTTTGCTTTGTCATAAGCCTTTTTTCTTAAAAAGTAGCTCAGTTGTACAGAGATATGAATTCATGAAAAATGTGTACAAACCGGATTTTTCATTTAATTTTCCTTCTACCAAATATTCTGGAAGAAATAGATCATCCCAGCACAGCTGGTGAGCCCGTTATTTATGACTGCTTTTAATCATAGAGGAATGCAGAATTTTGTATATATCATGAACTAACAGTGTTAACTGGAGGGAACTTGCAAAAGATTATGAAATTAGTCATTTGATGTTGTGCCCCCCCCCGCACTCATGAGCAGCACTCTGGATACGCCCCTGTTGAAGCAGAAACATAATTAAATATACGGGGTTTTCTCCATTACTCCATCCATCAAAACGTGTTTTTATAGTTCTTAATATAACTGTTCCAGACCATACGCGTACGGTCTGGCTATTTCAAAGTCTTGCGTGTTCTTTGATGATATAATAATTAATTAATATAACGTATACAATATCATTTAATGAATTCAGTTCTTATGTTATGAAACAACTAAGTTTTCTAAAAATCGTTACATGAAAGAAAATCAGAAAAATGAGACTTATCCGTGATTGCCTTTATAAAATTGACTTTTTAATTGAATGTTGAGATAAATTAATAAAATAAACAGCTGCGCCAAGTCGCATGATACGCCCGTCGTCACCCCTTCAACTTTAAGTGATTAAAGAATGTGGTTCTCAATTTAGAATACACCTATAACTGCCCAATTAAACATGATATCTCTTTAATAAATCAATCTGCAAAGTTTGAAGTGAGCTGATCAAACTATTAATCAGTTAGAGTGCATTATTTATAAAATTGCCTTAAATTTGAAAAATAAAGTCTCATAACTCTTGCAAGAAAATAGAAATTTCACTAAAAAGTATACAGATCATAAGCCATCATACCCAATATCTTTGCAAAGTTTGAAGTGAATTGGTCAAAGAGTTGTCAAGTTTGAGCGCAACATGTAAAAAATTGCCTTAAAATTGACAATTAAAGTCCCATAACTCATACAAGAAAAATCGAATTTTTTCGAAAAAGTATACATATCATGAGTCCATCATACCCAATACCTCTACAAAGTTTGAAGTGAATCGACCACAGGGTTGTTGAGTTAGAGTGCGACATGTAAAAAATTGCCTTAAAATTGACGAATAAAGTCCCATAACTCCTACAAGAAAAATTGGATTTTCCTGAAAAAGTATACAGATCGTGAGGCCACCATACCCAATACCTCTGCAAAGTTTGAAGTGAATTGGCGAAATGGTTATCAAGTTAGAGCGCGACATATGAAACGGACGGACAGACAGACAGACAGACAGACAGACAGATGGACGGACGGACGGACGGACAGACGGACGGACAATCGGACATTGGTATACCATAATACGTCCGTCATTAGACGGGCGTATAAAAACAAGTGTTTCCTGAAAAGTAATGGGGATGTTATTGAAACAAAAATATGGTCTTCCTGTCTGAAAATCCTGAGAAAAAAAACTCTAAGGAACAACAACATTTTTCTCAAATATCCAAAAAAGGGTGCATATCCCGAAATCTCGTGAAGGGACAGCAGAATAAATTTAATAGCGGAAATAACACAGTGTTCCAAAAATGGAAGACCCTCTGTCCATGAACAAAACTTCTTAAAAATAGTTTATGTATCAGATTAAAAATTTGTGTGTAATGTGAAAATATTTTTTTTCACTACCTCTATAATTTCATTTCAGCTATATTTCTTTAGTAATTTATAATTTTTATAAAGACGTTATACAAGTAATTTCTACGGTTTTCATTGGTAGTAAATGCTATCAGTTTTGACTGTAACTTGCTTCTTTGCTTGAATAACGAATGTATAGTGTCTGTCTTTTCTTTGTACTCATATGGTCTAAATATACGCGTATGGTCCAGCTCGTAGCAGACCGTACACGTATACTCATACGGTCGGACCATATGAGTATACGCATATGGTCCGGCCCGTTCGCGGACTGTCCAAATACGCGTATGGTCTGGAACATAACCAATGTGTAGTTTTAAAAAGAAAAGGTCCAAATTAAATAGAATATTTCCGCGTATTTATGAACCTAGTTGTACGTGAAGGAAATGGAAAGCTGTAGTTGGTATAACCTACCCGGTAAAGCACGGACCATTTAATTTTCAGGAGTTGAGTTGGGATTTCTGGCCCCGGTCTTTGCTAAAAAAAAAATCTCTGACACTATCACCTGGGCTAAAAAATAATCTGGCCCTCACGCTGTTCATTTGGAAAAAAAACTTGCTCAACAAAAAAACAAATTTCCTAGTATGTGGTCGAGAAAGTTTCCAAACGCGGGTGAAAATACAAGCAGCCCCCACCTGGAAATCAAAAAGGTCCGTGCCTAACGAAGGAATCACATCACAACACTCGATGCAAAATAATACTTCGCGTAATCGGACGATCAGATCGCAGTAAAATGTAGTAAACATACATTTCCCTCGGGACGTTTATAAACTTTAAATTGGGGAGAACAATAGAGGGTAACAATAGAGGGTAAGCAGTGGGTTCTTTAAAAAGAATTCCCAGTTAATATAATAGATGACATCACAACAATGGTTTAACTAAATTGATGTAAATTCTAAAACCGAAGGATTAACCCCCCCCCCCCCNATTTGATATTACTGATTATTCGGATTTCGTTTGGTTTTTATCCATTTTAACATTTTTTTAAAATTATGGATTTCCTTTGTTTGGGTTCTAGTGCTGCTGATGAGGAATTAATTTCCGAAATGGCCATACAGCTCATTAAAATTATTGCAGTTGGAGTTAACATATGTGTTATGGTCTCATGTTCATTTACTCCATATCCTTTCGTAAAATATATAAGTTGCGGAAAAGGCCATATGCAGAAACTAGATTTACAATAACTTTGGTATTTTGTTATTTACTGTTATAACAATTCCTTGAGCTGATTATTTTATATTCAGAACACATTCAACGAGACACGATATAATGGTCTTCAAATTGCGTTACACTTTACATTTCTAAAGCTTGTATTGACTTTGCGGTGTTTAATCATCATGGAAGCTTATTAACATTCAGCAGTGACTCCGGAAAACACAGACAATTTTCTTTTTCTATAAATCGACCATATTAAAACTTTTCCGTGGTATACTTACAAAAAAAACGAGATGATCTTCGTATTTGGGTTCTTATCTTGTCAAGCAAAATAAACACTGACCAGCAGCGTGCTATATATAAAATGTGCAACAAACAGTGGACGGATATGGATTAAATGTACTTAAGACAAAGAATGTATCTAGTATGTACTTACATGTTGTTTGAACAAGGGATGGAGATAGCCATTGGATTTTTAGGTGGGTTCCAATGAGAAAAGGACTTATTATGGTATTTTGTATCGTATTTCGGCATGGATATTAAAGTACAAGTTGGGTTCTATGTCTTGTTGTGAACAATCCAGATTCTTATCTAAACAAAATATAGCATGAATATGTTTTCCTTGCAGATGGCTACGTGTTTACAATCTAGGTCGTTATTACGTACATCGACGAAAGAAAATATTTCATCTTTATATATAACAAGCACTTAGTGATCGTGAAAATTGAAAGTTTCATCCATATGGACAAATTTTGGTTTTCATCTAGCTATATATAAACGAAGAACTAACTAAATGCGCATTTCGACAACTTATGTCTCTTCAGTGCAGATAAAATCTAAACGTTTGGAAGATGTTTAAAAATTGATAGGGAACAAATAACCAATATGATATAAATGTAAAGCCAAAAATCAGCTAAGGACATAGCTTTGCATGAGGAAGATATTCCTTAGTTTCAACCAAATTTTAGATATTGTAATGTTCCAAAAATAATCGGCTTTCAGGTCAGCACCGAAGTACTGACTGGGCTGGTGAATACCCTCGGGGACTAACAGTCCACCAGCAGTAGCATCGACCCAGTGGTAACAAATAACTAAATACAGAAGTTACTGTGAATTTATTTTCTGCACATGCGCATTTCGACAACTTATGTCTCTTCAGTGCAGATAAAATCTAAACGTTTGGAAGACCATAAAATCAAAGATGTTTAAAAACTGATAGAGAACAAGTAACCATATGATCTAAATGTAAAGATGAGGAAGTTCTGCTTCATAACAGATAATTTCCAGTTGCTTTCATATATATATATATATATGCGTCTGAAGTCAAAGTCCAACTGAGTTAAAGTCTTAGGATGTGATATTATCGAGAACATCTTTCCACTGAGGAATTTGACCACTACAATTTGAGTGACACGCAACACTTCATTTGAATTTCACTGTTGCATATAACGCCCCATTTCGATGAATTTACATCTCGTCAGTGCAACTCGGATCTAAAAATTGGAAAACCGCTGCCGAAATATTACTTCCTCGGAAGGGTGTACAAGACTGGAGATTGGCTGGTAAATTTCCTCTCCCTACCCATTTAGCCCCGTGCTTGATGGATCATACTGGAGCAGACGGGAGGAAAAAAAATCCAAAGTTCCATATTAAATGTCTACTCTACTCTACTATATATATATATATATATATATATATATATAAAGTGTAGCGTTTTGAGCTTTCGAACATTATTTAATTGCAACGAAATCTTAATCCATAGGTTTAATATGCATGGCCATGATTAAGAAATTTTGATTTTGGATTCCCCCTTTCTTCATTTTTGCTTCGGTATATATTAAGTAAGTCATCTAAATGGAACGATTATATATTTAAATAAAATTTCGTTAATTTGGGAAGTGTTCACATATTTCATCTGGTTAACGAAATTCGTTTAAGCTGTGTTGGTTGTTTATAATGTGTCATAGCTTACAACATGTATATTCAGAATTCTGCATTAATTAGACAATTGTCACATGTGAAGCAAGTCATGCTCACCCTTCCGGATCACCTGATGACACTCCGGATTTTATGGAGTGAATACTATTTGTGCTTTTTTGGTATTATGTTCTGTTTGTTTAGTCTTCGACGTTTACGTTTTCTATACCTTAAGTGAACCTATATGGTGTGAGGTTCCTCACTGTGTTGAAGACCATATGGTGACCCCTAGATGTTTTTTTATTTTTGGTTGCTTTAACCTGGATATGGGATGTTGTCTCCTTGACATTTACCCCATTTCCTTTCTTTTTCATACTTATATTGTTATATATTCTTGATTTATGATTTTGGTTCTTGTTCTGGTATTCATTTGGAAATTTATCAGAGTGTTGATATAAATAATAAAATTCATCATCTTTACAAGAGAAATATCCTATCAGAGTTTCAAAATATAAAAGTTATAAAGATTTCGGCTTTTTCATTTTAAAAGATGGATCTTTTTGTAGCAAAAAACGTTTGCAAACCTAATACAAGAGAAACAAAATATTTTGGACTCAATTTGTTGTTTAAACATCATAAAACGTTATTGCATAGGCAATTAAAAGATCCATATTCAGATTTTTACGATCATTACACCCTTTCACTAGAATGTCAACTTAATTTGTGTGACAGGATAAAATTACCAATTTTATTGTATGGTTACGAAGTTTGGGCTTAGGAAATTTTCAGAACTAAAAGAGTCAACTCCAAACTTTATTATTCGTCGAGAGGTAGGGAGGTATCCTATTTCGATTAAAACATAAGTTATGATGGGAAAAGTTTGGTGTAATCTTGTATCTTGAGGGGATACGAAAATTTCTTTTATCTTCTTTAAATTACGCCTTTAAAATTTCAATTTTTTTAACATGGGATAGAAAGTTATTATTTATTGTATATTAAAAATATTTGAAAGTTTCAGTCTCTCAAATGTTTGACTTTTTCGAAAAAATAACTCCACTGAATAAATTATTGAAACAGTTTATCAAAAACTTAAAGATTACATAATACCTTCAAATATGGTATTCACATGTGGACACATTATCAGAAACTGTGTTATAAAATTTTGTTGCGGTGAAATATTGGTCTTTATTACTGCCTGACCTTACATTTACTTTTTGTAAATTTATAGGTATGGAAGACAGCGAATGCCTATCCTGACGGGAAGTGGCAAACATTGCCAGAAATGACAGTTTATGCCAATTTTGTGACTCGGGTGACTTCGGTGACATTATCTTTATAATGGCGATGCACATATTTTTGCCTAAAAAGCAAATATGATTATCTACACTATTGTTTAAAGTACACAAGAATTTTCACAAACAAATACTGTTTATTTTAGAAATTTTTTTAAAGATAATTACAGTGGGAGATGTTGTTTTTAGACATTTGCCCTTAATATAAATCTTTATGTATGTATTTGTGTATATTTTTCTGTAATAATGAATTTTGTTTGCGAGATGAAATTTTATTCATTCAATCAAGAATTGATTTTACAGGCGTGATGAACCAAACTTCCATCGGAAATCCAAACAAATTACATTATAATATTTTTCCCAATGTACTTCAATTTCGTATCCGTTGTTTAGGTGACTGAACTAAAGACATCTTAAATTAATTAAGATAAGCTGGGCTGGATAAAGCGTATATTAATTAAATGTAAATACGCAAAATTAATGAAGTCGTGAAGTGTTATGTAGAATTTCTTTTCTAAATCAAGCATATGGTTTGTAAACCTTTAGTACATGTACTTTAGTACGGCATCTGACACACAGAATACTCTAAGAACGGCAGACCACAATCTTTTCAAATGATTGAACAAGGAAACTTAATTTATCTTAAATTAGAACCAAAGGTACAAACCATTCGTTAATAAATAAAATCAACACATGAATAAAAACTCATTACTAAGTTTTCAAATCAAAACAAAACTTACAGCATTAAACAAGTTCGAACTGGCGAGAAAACATTGATAATGAGAAACACCACACAAATAAATAAATAAATAAATAAATAAATAAAACAAAATAAATAAAACAAAAACAAAACAAAAACAAAAAAAATTCAAAACAAGGTTTCCATTTTTTCGTTACAGAAGTTGCAAAGCATACCCACGCGAAGACCTAAAATAGTATTACCTTATGATTCTTCCGTGATGATGACTTATCTGCATAAACAAAAAAATAGTTGTTATACAATGATCTTCATCATCAGTATCAAATGGAATGTACTTATAAAAGGTTCAAATGGTCACTTGTTTAAACAAGCAAAAACTTATGGCATACTAATTAGAGACCCAAAATGCTGTTTTTTTTTCATAAACCGAATTAATCACGATATCAATGATAAAAAAATGGAGTAGAGGAACATTTAAGTTTTTATGTTGTAAAATGTTGTGGTCATGGAGTTAGTGGTCTACCTGTAGTGGGTTTTAATCGTATGTTTATAATACCATAAGGAAACGGAAAAGAAAAAAAGGGGAGGTTTTCGTACCCATTAACCGGTTTAACCCTACCGGTTTAATCCTTGCTTTTGCTACTGTCGGTACCAAGAATGGCTGTCCCAAGTACCTATCGTCCTATCGTTGTTTACGTTTGTTTTTTGTATTATTTGTGTCTTTCCTGTGCAGCTTCCTGGTAGATTATGGTATGTAGTTTTAATTTTCAGCCATTGTAGATGTTACCTGTTGTCACTTTTATTTCAGTAAGAATTGATCCATTAGAAGTTTTTTTTTTTNTTTAACCCCGCCGCAGCAGGTTTGCGCCTGTCCTAAGTCAGGAAATTTATTAAGCCTTTGTGTGTCTTGTCTGTTTTCTAGTTAGTTCACTTTATGTCTATCGGAGTTTAGGATGATGCTTATTTCGCTGAACTTGATTACTCTTTATTTAGAAGCCAACTCCGACCTACCGTTGGGTGTGAGGTTTCCTCACCGTTCATTGAAGATCTTATGGTGGCTTTGAGTTGTTATTGCTCCCCTTTGGGTCGTTATCTCTTTGACACATTCCCCGTTTCCCTTCTTTTTCCTATGGTATGTAGTTTTAATTTTCAGCCATTGTAGATGTTACCTGTTGTCACTTTTATTTCAGTAAGAATTGATCCATTAGATGCTTTTTTTTTTAAATTTTTTTTATCTTTTTTTAATTAACTAATCGAGAAAACCTTTTAACATTTAAGTTAATGAGTCCTGTATAACGGTCTCTGCCAAAACATTCACTAGTCCGAGAGGCTAGAAGATATTTGACTAGCCCTAACCCAACTTTATTAGCCCTTAATAGAAGTTTCTTTGTTTTAAAAAGCAGAATTTCACCTAGCACATTGGGCTATTGACTTTTAATTTTAACTAGCCCTAAATTTACTGATTTTACTAGTCTCGCCCATGGGCTAGTGGTTAAGGACACTGACTGTCATAAAAAGGGATACACAAAGGAATTCGAAAGAAGGGTTTCGTAGAACAAGAGGGAACAACCAGATTTGTTTTTATCACTGCAGGGAATATTCAGTATTTTCTGTAAGAATGAAGATATTCATTATATTGTAAGTTTGACTCCAAATGATAAAAGGGGGTGATTACGGTATTTTATTCCGTATTCCAGTATAAATATTACAGTATAAGTTGTGTTGTTTGTCTTGTTAACAATCCGTGTTTTCTCTTGAAAAAAGAGTTACATAGGTTGCCTAAATAACATTTCGGATAAGTTAAGTAAAAAAAGCAAATACTAAAATACATTATTAAATAGTTATGTAAAATATGAATAAAATTGTCTATGCAATACAAAATGTAAAGAGCAAATATAAAGCAGGCCCAAAATTGATTTACTGGCTCAATATGGATTTTACTGGCCCAATATGGGTTTACTGGCCCAATACGGATTTTTAAACAAAATGGCGGCAATATTATGAATAGAACATTATTCCATGTGAATAATCTGCTAGACTGCTACAATGTTAATCAATATCGTACATTTTTTATTACGATTTATTTTAAAACGGAAATTCAGTTTCATTTCCGGGATCCGATTCCGTATTTCTGCACCCAATTTGCAGAAATTCAAGGACATCAGTGACAACGCTGGTTTGTTGACATTCTGAAAAATACTTTGATAGTTCAGTAGTTTTTAAAATGAAACATCATAGTATTCAAACATGTCAACAATCAGATTTAAACACAAAATGCGACGAAGATAAAATTTGACCACCACTCGTTGAATTGAACTTGAGTCATTTGCGTGGCTGACGGACATTTCAATGTTTATCCATATCGTCATACATGAAAAACGCAGTAACAAGTCACATTTACATATTTATTACTATTTCTAATAGCAAAAATACATGAAAAATAAACTTAAGAATAAAGGAGAAGTAAACAAATAAAATTGACTGACATGTCCTTTGCCCATTTTGCTGCCATTGAATCCATACAGTTTACATAACTATTTAATAAAGGCTTCATAGAATGTTATTTTTTACATTAGTCCTGTATTATGTCCTCGGATCAGTATGAAAAATTCCATTCTTTAACCCTACAATATTTTACATTGACTGATCCCAACAAGAGGTCTTCTTAATCTGAAATATGTTTAAATACTTTCTGAAATATTTTTTTAATATCATACAGATGGAGTATGCAGATCATATTTGAATTATATTACGGATGCTTGCTGGTCAGTATAAAAATAGATAAGATTTAAGATAAATGCTATTTATGTTTTGGTGGAAAACTGAAAAAAAAGTAAATTAAGGTAAAAAAATAGGTTGCTGATTTCGATTTTTTAGATTGGATGGAAAGTAAACTATTCTGGATTATCAAACAATGTTATTTTATGAACGAATTAAATAGGATTTATTTATTATTTGTCAGATTGCCCCTTGGGATGTAATAAGGAAATTATCAAAGATAATGAAGGTGTTCGTGTGCAAAAATAATAATGCTTTGAATGGATAAAGTCTGAGAGTCAAACATCTGACAGAAATACAAAAAAAAATGATAAGCAAGCATTATTTAATAACAAAATGCCATAGTTACCATACAAATAGTTCCTGCATATGCGAATTCCGACAACTTATGTCTTCTCAACGCAGATCAAACCAAATCATTTGGAAATCCATAAAAACGAAATATGTGTAAAAGTGGGAAGAAAGCAACTTACTAACAGGATATAAAAAGGAAGGCCATGCAAAATCAGCTAAGGACAGAGCTATGCAGGAGGCAGATACTTCTTAGGTTTGAAATAATTTTTTTTCTTAAATTTAGATATTGCAAAATCGGCTTTCAGGCCAGCAAGCATATCAGTAAATGCAGAAAAGTGCATGTAAAATATGTTTTCCCAACCGAAGTTAATTACACTTCATTGAAAACTTTTAAGAAATTATATTATCGTGACCATTCAACTTAATAATACTTCAATTTCTTATTCTTTGTCTAGATGACTGAACTAAAGACATCATAATTAAGCTGTGATGGATAAAACTAAACTTAATTAAATGTAAATAACCAACATGAATGAAGTCATGAAGTGTTTATTACGGTTTCTATCCATAGTGGTCGTTTCTTAATTAAATAATCTTCTTGGAAATTTTAGCACTAAAGTATGTAGGTTGACTAAGGAACGGTTCGTTTTCCATACCAATTGGTTTCAAAAGGTTTTCAATTTATAGAACAAGGAATCAGATACAGAATTATAACTAAAATCAACAAATAGGACGATAATATCAAAATGAGTCTCCCCGTGATCATAAAATACGGGACTTTCGAGATAGGAACTCTCGTGTAATTGAAGACAGAAACGATCTTCTAAAATACCAGTAAGACGAATAACAGGATTCCTGATCTATTGAAATAAAAATGTACCACCATATAAAACATACTATTTATGAAATTGATTGGTACTAATAATCTTTCCTTTATGACAATTATTAAACTTAATTTTAATTGACGAAAAAAAACAATTAACCTGATGTGCTCCAAACTGATTAAATATAAATCTCCCTTAGCTCAACACTGTTAATTAATAAGTGATTTCCTCTCAAGATTTTTTTTGTATAATAATAGATTTGTTTCCGGATTGAACACGACTCAAAAGTCCTGTATTAAACAATCCTAATATCAAAAGTCAAGTAAGTTTCTTGTATGGTAATCTTGTTCTACACAGAGGTTCTACCTGAGATAGTACTGTCTGTAGAATATAAACACCCACTGTGTTAACATCTCATATATCTTCAGTGCCAATGCAATAATTAGGTTGAAGAGCTTGTCTGAATAAACAAAGGAAAATAGTAAACCATTTATAAAGTGAGACCTGGTTAAGCCAGTAGGAAACCAAAGCTCAATCCAAAACTCTTAAAAAATAAGTTGAAGTAAATTGTAAAAAAGAACCTAACAAACAAACAAAAATAAAAAAAACAAACAAAACACAAAACAAACAAAACAAAAACAAAAATAAAAAATATAACACAGAATAAAACAGAACAAAAACAAAAACAAAACAGCCACAATCCTTTATTAGTATAATTGTCTTGATTAGGGAAGCATTTAGCGACACGTCATAAAACGGTAATCCTGTTTGTTAAACGCTAAATGGCACGCATGTTATTAGCGTATTTCTTAATACTGCATTGTATGATCATAACAAGAAATAATAAACTGCAGCGCCAAGAGCGCAATATACGCCCGTCCATTGTCAACTCGAACTTTATGGCATTGCTGGACCACAATTAAATTTTGATTGAAAAAAAATCAAACAGATTATGTGCCTTACCAAGATGAAACCATTCAACAAATATCAAATTAATATGTAAAAAAATGAATTTTCCAAAAAAAATATTTAGTCCAAAGGCCATAGCTGTCCACAAAAATCATTAAACGGGATCCAAATTTAAACTTAATCCATAATTTATAAACATACAATTATAAACTTAATATATAAAATCAACAAATTCACACATTGTAAAGAAAAGGTGGAGAAACTGATGTTTTTCAAAAATTTACAAAGTCCAAGGTTCATAACTCAAATTCGAACTTGATCTGTATCTCACCTAGATATACTCATATACCAAATACCAAATCAATATGTCAAGCTGTTGCAGAAAAAAATCCAGAAACCTATATTTTTCAAAATTTCACTAAGTCCAAGGGCCATAACTCTGTAAAAGATCAACCGACTCGAACCAAATTCGAACTTGATCTGTATCTCACCTAGATATAGTCATATACCAAATATGAAATCAATATGTCAAGCGGTTACAGAAAAAAAAACTCCGGAAACCTACATTTTTTAAAATTTCACTAAGTCCAAGGGCCATAACTGTGTACAAAATCAACCGACCGGAACCAAATTCAAACTTGATCTGTATCTCATCTAGATATAGTCATATTCCAAATATGAAATCAACATGTCAAGCGGTTACAGAAAAAAACTCCGGAAACCTATATTTTTCAAAATTTCACTAAGTCCAAGGGCCATAACTCTGTACAAAATCAACCGACCGGAACCAAATTCGAACTTGATCTGTATCTCACCTAGATATACTCATATACCAAATATCAAATCAATATTGCAAGCGGTTACAGAAAAAATCTCCGGAAACCAAAAAGTTAACGGACGGACGGACAGACGGACGGATGGAGGGTATACCATAAAACGTTCGTCTTTCGACGGGCGTATAAAAACCGAAGTTGCTGGTTATGTTCTGTAGTTTGTCTCAATTACATTTTCGATAAGTTGAAGTATAAATACAAATACTAAAACACAGTATTTTATTAAATATAATTTTACAAGAGAACTATTCTATCAGTTTTTTTAATCAGGTGCAACGATTTATTTTTTTTCCTTGTCCTTCACATGTAGTATACATATCATCTTTGAATATTGTTGTTTATGAGATAAAAGTGATTAAATATTTTTGGTGGAAACTGAACTATTCTGGGTCTATCCAAGGCTTAAAATTAGCAACGCTTATTCATGAACGAATCTGGAAAAATAAATAGGACTTTATTTTCTGTCAGACTGCCCCGTAAGATATCTAAGATAATGAAGGTGTAAATGTGCAAAAAATATAATGTTTTGAATGGATAAAGTCTGAAAATCTGACAGAAATACAAAAACATGACTAGCAACCTTAAATAACAAAATACAGAAGTTACTGTGAATTTAGTTTCTGCATGTGCGCATTTCATTTCGACAACTTATATGTCCTCAGTGCAGATCATATCAAAACATTTGAAAATCCAAAAAACTGAAATACGTATAAAATCTGAAAGAGAACAAATTGCCAATAGTTTCATAAAAGGAAAGCCAAAATCAGCTAAGGACAGGGCTATTCAGAAGGTAAATACTCCTTAGATTTAAAACCAAATTTTCTGAAATTAAGTTTTTGCAAGTTTTAAATGAAATCGACTTTCAGGGCAGCAAGCATATCATTAAATGCAGAAAATATCAAATAAACTGTTTTCCCAACCGTAGTAAATAACACTTGATCGTAATCCTTTAAGAAATTATATAATCGTACCCATTCATCTTGATAATACTTCAGTTTCATATCCTTTGTCTAGTTGCCTGAACTAAAGACATCATAATTAAGCTATGCTGGATAAAGCTCAAATTAATTAAATGTAAATATAACCAACATGAATGAAGTCATGCAGTGTTTATTACTGTTTCGATCCATGGTGGTCTTTTCTTAATTATAATAATCTTCATGGAAACTTTGACGAAGTATGAAGCCTGATAAACTTCATGCAGATTCTGTTCGAAAAGTTTTCAATTAACAGAACAAGGAATCGGATGCAGAAAAGTAAAAATCAACAATAGGACGATAATATTAAAGGATGATAATATTGGAAAGCACCAATTCAACCGAATATCCCCATATTCAAATATGTCTGAACAAATTATCTTAAAATTAACCTGTTTGAAACTGTATATTTTCCAAAAGGTGCATATCTAGTTAACATCATACCAAAATTTCAGCATACCTTTAAAGCTTTCCAAGAGAGTTCCGAAAGTTGGAAAATCCCTATCTATAAATATATACGATTAAGACCAAAACATAACGCATTCATAATATACCTGAAAACACCTTTGATAAGATTCAACTTTGTTCTAAAAATAAACCTGCTAAATCAATGTTTAAACAGGTGTTTCATTTATTTCTCTCCAAAAGAATTCAAAGTTATATTTAGATTCTAATAGAAATATTTTCTTACTGTAAAAGGGGATATTTTCGCGTGGTTTAAATTTCGCGATTCTGATTTATAAACCTATTCGCGAGGTTTTATTTATGCGATTCTCACTTACTTTTCGTTACGTTTCTAAAGAAAAATAAATTAACGCGAGGGGAAATTTTTACGACTTTGTGACAATCCTGAAATTAGCGGAAATAAACCCCTTGCGAAAATTTCCCCTTTTACAGTATATGTTCTAAGCCGCGATTAGCTGAATTGGTGGTTTGAAACCTAAAGGAGAGCCACGAAGGACCAAAAATGGCCCAGTATTTTGACAAATTTTGAATTGAATTGAATTGTCATATATTAATGTTAATAGGTCACCATTTTCATCTATATGTATTGAACGTTACGTATGTGTTTCTTTCTCGCATTTCGATGACGTCATAATGGCTTATGACGTTTGACGTTTGCGCACATATGGAGATTTTGAGAAAAAGCTGCATATTTCCACCCTATTTTCTCAAATTTCAGCTTGGCCACACCCTTCGACCAAAATATTTTCATCTTCAATGAATGGAAAAACAATTATAAAAGTAAATTCAAATGAGTATATTCAACTTTGCAACTTCCATTTACGGTGGAACAAACAAGAAAGTACATTTTTGAATATTGTAGCAGTCGTTTAACCGAAAACTCCAGATCGATAGCATCTTAAAAGATGTGTATATTTCTACAACATACGAAGCGTCAATTGATTAAATAAAATACATTTCTAACATGTGGTTTTTAAACAAATCCATTTGCCTTTTAATGTACACCCCTGCTCTAAGAGAGGAATGTAATGAATTACATTTTTCTCCTGTTTCCATTTTCCTGTTTACAACAACTACTTCATTTTTAGTATGGCTATATCAGACTACATGTATACACTTGTGCACATAGTATAATTAGTGACTGTATGTTTGACAAATTAAATTTGGTTATGCGACATCGGAATTAACCGAGCTTATGTTTGCAGACAGTTGGACTTTAAAATCCCTGACTGAATGAATAAAATAAAGATTACATATTCAAAGGCAAGTGGAATGTAAACATTTATTAGACCTTTAATGTTTTTATACACGTTTAATACACAATATGAGGTCTTTTACGGGCGAAAGGATGTGCAACTTTCATAAGTGCCAGTTAATATTAATTGTCAGTTACCGGTACAGAGTGGAAAGGGAATATTTGGAGTGCCTGAAAAAAATCCGTATGGGTCTAGGCGTTTGCATTCACCAATGTTGGATAGACTGATAGACTGAAACAACACAACTGTCTAAAGACCACCGTGATGATGATATACTGCCCATTATCAACAATAAGTTCGGTCTCACTGCGCATGCGCGGACCGGGTAAAATATAGATAAGGAGTTTGCACATAAATATATTTTCATAAGTCGATTTAGCCCTTTTCCAATAAAATTATCGATTTGAATATCCTATATTCATATTCAATTCTTTCTCTTTCATATGATATATTTTATATTAATATCTTGCTTCCATATCTATTTTCTTTTCAGTCCTGTAAGTCTTTAACTATCTTTATAAAAATTGCAAAATTGGAACGTATGGTGCGTTTTAAAATATTTTTTAAAAATACTAAACATGTTTTAATATATTCGAATATCTTACCATTGAATAGCTGATTGAACAAGGTTTTTTATGATATAAATTTCGAAACTCACGAATGCATTATTCTTTGCTTCCATTTCAGTGCAAAGATTGACTATATTTCAAAAAAATAAGTAATTTTAGTTTATTGTTGTAAACGGATATCACTGATAACAAAACATTGTTAACCCAAACACCCAGGAGTATTTTCAAATCTATAGACATATAAAACTGTTTTATGTGTCTCTGTATAAACATAAAATTGTAAGTTGTGTATTGGTTTACACCTTTACCAATTTGTATATATCAGAAAAATCAAATAAATCTTTGAATAGGAATAACCTATGAGTTGAAATAAATCTCAAGATGATAATAATAAATTAATCCTTAAAACCACTATATTAGTTTTAAGAAAAATGCGATGCATGTTGTATGGTTCTGCACTTTGCAGCACTGGCGAGTATGTGAAGATTCCAAAGAATGGTGAAAATAATAGTGAATAATATATCAAAATCAAATTCAACACATCAACTAATAAGCATTAAATTCTTGCACAATAAATGTATAAAA
>MJUU01056642.1:0-10681 GCA_002080025.1 Modiolus philippinarum
AAAAACGTTTTTTGAAAACCTACGGCTTTTCCCCACAGTTAACTACTTTTGTAGCAAGCATTAATTCTGTCTATTTTATAACTATCCTTATAATGAAACCATGATGGCTAAAACTGATATTTCCCCGTATATTTTAATATTTTTCAGATGTTTTAGTTGACAGTGTCGACAGTGTTAAAGGAGCAGTGAATATTCAGACAACTTGTAAGTATGTGTAAAGTAAGTGAGAATCGAACCGTCAATCAAAAGAACGAACAATCCATGGACAATGGCAAAATCAATCCGACTAAGAAACAATGACACCACTTGAGTACGGGACAAAGAAGAAAAATGAAGACACACATACAGATGAACAACACGGACCCAATGAAAACAATGGGTGAGATCAGGTGTACCAGTAGAGTAAGCATCTCCTGCTACTTATAAGCATCTCGCTGTGTTGAACATGTCAACTCCGGTAGTAAAGTCGGATCCGATAGAGGAAAAACAAACTTTAGTTATAGAGGGAAAGATCTGTTGTCATCTGGGAAACAGATATCCCATAGCGATCCACAAGATCGCGATGTCGACCGTCAAACTTCTATAGTGATGACTTTTTTTTGTAACGTACCATTACTTAAGTAGTCTTTTTAAGCAACTGAGCTCTATCAAGGAACATCAAGATAATTTGAAAGTTTACCCCACCAAGATAATTTGAAAGTTTACCCCACCAAGATAATTTGAAAGTTTACCCCACCAAGCAATAAATAACTCAATATGGATAGTCACATTTAAGGCATCTTCATTTTGCGATACAACAACTAAGTCAATTGACTTTGGCTTTTTTGTTGCATATCCTGATGTTGTTGAATTGGTATGCATGTTTACACTACTGAACAACAAATAACAAATAAGACTGCAAAACAGCAATTATGCATGTTTAAATTTAAAATAACGAGTAAAAAAGATTACAGTTAAAACATTGAATGGACGAAAATTACAATTACGGCAACATGCTACATTGAAACGGCACAAGAAAAGATAAATGAAAGACAAAAGACAAACGTGAACAACTATGGGAACTCGGGATAGGCGGACTTAGTACCAGCACAAGCAAATATCCAGCGATAGCATTAAACCAGAGTAGTATATATGGGAAAAATGTGTAGGTTTTGCTCACATTTGGTTTTTTTTCAACACTTAAGACTTTGCTTTATGCACTTCAGAAGTGTATAACAAAAAACGTGTAGGTTTTGCTCATTCTCCAACACTCAAGACTCCCATCAAATATACATGAAACTTGACGTTTAAACAACACCATGGTTTTTATTCACCCTATTAACAGCAGCAAAAAACACTACAAGAAAATCAAAAAAAAAAATCTTTAGGTTATAAAAATGACAACGATTCCTAGATATTTCCCGGAAAAGTCTGATACGAACAATTTTAAAACAATACAAGGAGTAAAAATATGCCAAGTGATTTTTTCCGTTTACTCATTGTTGGGCCGAGTGGATCTGGTAAAACAAATTTGCTATTATGCACCTTTTATTTAAACCCTTATTGTATTACGATAAAATTATTCTTTACGCAAAAAATTTGGAGAAGCATTACTACAAGGAACTAATTCAAAGATTCGAGAAAATAGCAGAAAAACTAGGAGTGGATATAGAAGGCTTGGTGCAAATATCTAATGATAAAGTTGAAGACATCGACGAACTATCAGATTCTGATGACAAACAAAAAATCGTTATTTTTGACGACTATATTTGTTCACAACAAGACCAATCTTCTATTGTGAAATACTTTATAGGTGGAAGGCACAAGAAAATGAGAGTAATTTATTTGAGCCAGTCCTATTTTTGGATACCCAAAGACTGTCGTCTGAATAGTAATTTCTTCGTAGTGTATAATTTTCCGAGAGAGAACTTATATCTTCAGAACTTCAGGTCTCAAAAAATACGCTAATTGAAATAACCAAAAACCAATATTCTTTTCTGTATCTTAACTTGCCAGACAAAAAATATTTCATTGTTTTGATCAGGAAATACAAAATACATTTTCTTAACTTATTAAAATCTATTTTACAAATTACTTTAATGATAAAAATATTTCATATACAAAATACGTTTTCTTAACTTATTAAAATCTATTTTACAAATTACTTTTAATGACAAAAAAAAATATTTCATATACAAAATACGCTTTCTTAACTTATTAAAATCTATTTAATCTCCTTTTTGTACCCCTAATAGGTAATCGATACGCCGCAGTGAAACTGCAGCAAAAAATCAATACGTTGTCAACCTGTTGCCAAGTCCATTTCATAACTACAAAGTACATCGTTAGCTAAACAATGATTTTGAACAAGCCGAAATTTCCAGAGGAAAAAATAATTGTAATGGATAGTTACAATACGAACAGTGATATTATAAATCAGCAACCGGGAAGAATATTCTAGACTAATCACACCGAAGAAGGATATGTGCGCAGGTTATTCAGACCATGCTGGAATAAACTTTTCTCGGAGTTAACATGTGGAGGAATTTGTGCGTGTTCTTTCAGGGATTTAATAAAGATTTATTATTTTTCTGCTTTGTCAATTGTTGTATGACAAATTTACCGTATACGTCATGGATTTATTAGACAATGTCTATACGTGACGGATTTATGTGGACTGTCTATCATATGGTAGACAGAGCACATAAACATCTAACGTCATGGATTTATGTGGACTGTCTATTATATGGTAGACAGAGCACATAAACCTCTAACGTCAAGGATTTATGTGGACTGTCTACCATAAGATAGACATAGCACATAAACCTCTAACGTCATGGATTTATGTGGACTGTGGTAGACGGCAGCTTCCTATAGGAAATGATTTATTCTTCTCAAAGAAAATTCTTCCCTTGTATTCGTTTTTGTTTGCACGTCTCTCAAAGTTTCTGAGATGAAGAATACTGAAATGATCAATACCCCGTTCTTTGGAAGTCCTCTTTAGATGTACCTTCTTCATGGAAAACTCTCTTGTGTTCTTTACTTCTTCGCCCTCCAACATTTTCTGGAAGTCTTCTTGCGTTAACTTGGTCTTATTTAGTCCCTTACCCTTTGTCTTAACACTAATTACATTGTCTGTATCGATTGTAATGGTCATATACAACTTGGGTGCAATATAAACCGCGTTAATTATCTTGGCATCCTTTTTGTAGTCGTTAGCCAGATCACCCAAGTTATTTCCATTATAATTAGGTTTGGTTTTGCTTGTTCACCGGTCACGTGAAGGCTATCGGTGTCAGTATAATAAAATCAGAATCTATTTCGGACTTCGGGTTCAAGGTCGTCATATGATCGAACATGATCTTGTGACTATAAGCCAGAACAAAAGCACCAAAATGTGACGGCTTACTGATCTTATCAACCGAGTCAATCTCGGACCTCAAGTTACCGGACACATACCAAGTATTTGAAACTAGTTCCAGATCGGTGACCATATATTTGTGGTGGAACTCCCAATATTCATTATTGTCCCTTATAGTCTGAGTGTGATTGAATATCGGTCTTTGGATCATCTTCCCGTATAACCCATTCATCAGTAGCTTTGCTAGTGTATACTGAACACTTTTTGACGAGTTTTCTTGGTTTGGAAGAATTTTTGTATATAATCATAAAACACCTTACTAGTCTTTTCTCAATAATATCCCTCGATAATCTCGACTTTATAGCCGTATTTAATCATTTGGTCTATATCGACTGAAATATACCAAACCTCCGAGTCCTCCACTAGTATATTTCCGTTGTCCCACCGGATATTCGTGCAGCATACTAGTGGGATAAAGGGAGACGACGTCAACATTCAACAGGAAATCAGTCACATCATCGTACTTTATTTTTTCTTTTAGTACTTCCCCATACTGATCAGATAAAAACTCAGTCTTACTCTTATAGCACCGCCCACCATAAATACTCTTCCTGATATTTTTCTCCACCTCTGTCGAATCAGACAAGTCAACCATAACTCCTTTTGGTATATAATCTCTCCAAATATCAAACCACAGAGAACTAGTCGAAATAAAATTAGTAATATCCCTACCAAAATCTTTGTAACACTGGTTATTTAACTTGCTGAACAACACTTGTAGACCAAGTACGTCGGACTGGAGGTACAAAAGGCACTCCTTTCTCATTTCATCCCCCATATCTTCCCATCTACAAGCCTTACTGTGATCAAATTCTCCCTTTTGTACTTTACACCCAAAATCGGACAGTGCCTGACTCAAAGAACTACCTATGTGTTTCATCAGATCGAAACATCGGAGTGTACCTTTTTGTAACCCAATTATACTCCCATTATTCATAATAAATTTTTCCGGAGCTAACCCCATTTTATTCATACTCTTAATCAAGAAGTAGTGATCGAAGTTACTCCCGTTTAAAGCATTAATAACGAGCTCACTAGTTTTACTCATCACATATCGTACAAAATTGTCGACGCAATCATCACCAGCGTAGTAACAGAAAACTCCGTCTTTTTCCACAAATCCTAGGATGTACGGGGTATGAACCTCGTGACCGTCGACAATTTTCGTATAAGTCTCTATATCGTAGTAAATTAGGTCGGGGTTTAGCCCTTTATTCTTCATTGTCCTCAAATACCTACCCGTTTTCTGTATTACTGCCTGATAATAACCAGATGTGTTATCGTTGCACTTGTGCTTTTTCTTATATCGAGTACCGCAACGAGAGCAAACAACCGAGCAAGTATGCTTTTTCCCAAAATACGTATCGCCACAAGATAAACACTTCTTCTTTTCTTGCTCGATAATAAGACTGTAATGACCCCTGGCTAGTTCTATGTTGGTGAGGTGCTCTTTGTTATGGTGCTGTTTTGTCTCTTCACAGAATAAACCGACAGGTATCTGGTACCTTTTTTATTATGTCCCACGCTACTGGGAACGGGATCGGCGTTTTAGGGGCCAAATCATATTCCCTTCGTATCTCATCACAGAAAGTGATTGTAGGATTAAAATCTGGTTTTATTTTTTGCAAGCACCGGAACAAACAGTTATTATTGGTGGATAATGGGCGTTTCCTTTTAACCCCATCTACTATCGTCTCCGAATAATCCCTATTCCAGCATCCACCATGGGGTGGTCTCACCGCTTTTATTTTAATTCCTATGATTTCGTGTACATAATTCTCATTTGGAGGCAGAGAAAGATTTACGTACTGCTGATATAAAGTGCGACAAAATCACCAAACTCCCTCATAAGAAACGAGTTAATACTCTTGGTGGTATTATATTTGTAACTTGGTGTGCTACCAGTATAGACAAATTTTACTAGTACGTCAACGCCATCAGTAAACCCGTCTGAAACGGCGTGATCCAGTCTTTCTTTTATTAACTCCGATATCACCCCTACCTCATCACTAGTTAGTACTTCTTGGGGGTAACTAATAGTGTACGTTCTAATTCCATTCTTTTCGTTATAATTCATATTTGTAACTTTTGAATGATTTTTTATTCTACAAATCNCCCCCCCCCCCCCCCCTCATAGGTCACATCTATTTACATATTAGATTTGTATTTTATGCCAGGAACTATAGTGAAGATTCAATTATAAATGAATTGCATATCTTTTCCATTATTAATGTTTTGATATTGCTCATGTGACACTTTAAGTATGATCTGTGAACATGCTTTTGGAAGCTTGATTAGCGAACTTTACCTCTAATAATTGTCATGATACGTGATTTCAGAGCAACCAAAAAACCAATAAGCATTAGTTGAATTTACAAAGAAGTATTGAGACTTTCCCGTGAAAATATTTCCTTCGGTATACAGATTTTACGAACGCATTAAATCTTCCCAAAAGATTTTTAACAGCTCATCATAGGGCTTGTAAGTCTCGTACAATTTTGGAACTTTTGGGATCAAAAAATGTATCTGGAAGTTACATTTTAAACGAAGATATAAAACGTTTCAAACAAAAATTTGAACGTCATAATCCTCAGATGTCATTTTTTGGTGGGAAACGATTTCGAATTGCCTGCTTATCGTTGATTCAAGTGTGTCACATGATGAGACTTACAGACCCTATTATATACACTATTATAAAAAATAAATAATCAAATGAATTTTTATACCTGTGCATAACAGATTCAGTCATTGAAATTGCCACTTGAATGCAATTTTGACAGATTTTTGCATTTTTGTTGGTTTTTGTTAAAATTCGTTGCATGGCACTCCAAGAACCAAACTAAACTTACTGTCATAAGGAAGGGAAAATGGTTATACACTCGCAACAAAAAAAATTGTTTTGGTTTTCGGTGTCCTTTCATGCAGGAGTTTCTTTTTCCGCAACACTGTAAAATAGCTTAAATTGACACAAAAGTCTGTTTACAGCCATGTTCGACTGCTAATATGTCAGAAAACATACACATTTGCGGATCCAAGGTTGTTCCGGGAGGTTGGAACCCCCTTTTTTCTTGACAATCATGTATTTTTTACTGAATATCCTGGTGTTTGAGTAAGAAAATACCCTAAACATTTTCGCGCCTCGCTCCGCTCGGCAAAATTTTCCTACCTTTCTTATTGGAACCCCCTTTTAAAATTGTCTGCATCCGCGCCTGATACATGTGTTGCACATATTAATTATATCTCGAGGAAAAAGACCCACAAGAGACCATCTTTCTAGATTTGAGCATATTTTGAAAATGGCCTAATGTAGAAACAAAATTTACGACTTAATGGTCATATTTCTTTAGATGCGTGATTTCATGACAGGAAGAACCCTAAAGGCTTAAAGACCCTGTTCATAGATATTCAGTATTTGGATGACTGTATCGTCAGTAATATTGCTCATGGATTTTCATTTAGTATTGCGTGCTCGCGATCCTCCGTTCAATACATTCACTTCCCTCCGTTCAATACATGAAATACTGGTTCACTACCAATTGAACGGAGCTCTCTACTTTCAAAATTTTGGTTCAAAAAAGAAAATTGCAATCATTTTGCATTTGAAACAACTCTTTGAAAAGCCCGTAATGCAAATGTTTTCCTTTAACTATAAGATATATAAAATAGTTTGTTAAAAAAATTGTCATAAAAGGGATATAGAATAAATGTACATGGGACAAAATCTCTATATATATACATGGTATCATTCAGCAAATGGAACAACTCTTTCTCTGTGGTTCTTCGTCTTGAAGTCACCATTAGGCCTTGAGCAAAGAGCAAACACTTCTACTTCATAGTAAGTTCAATACGGCCCTGGTACCGTTTTGAGCGGACTTCACTTGCTAAATGTTGAAGAACGCTACATCCATGTATCTTTGCTTTTGGTAAACCAAGATTAAATACTGGTCAAGCTTAATTTCAAGATTTTATTTTGTTTCAATGATCTATTTCCTCCTCCAGGCATACCTCCATTTCCCCATTTTTTCTTAGGTACAGCTGAAAACAGGAAAACATTCTTATCAAATCTCAGTGTGCTGTACTTTATATGTTAAAGAGATATTGCTTATACATTCAGACATGTGTTTTCCAGCAGACTTCTCCTTAACCTAGCCGTCAGATTAGCGACGAGCACCCCTTGACACATTTTTAAAAAATACGTTTTCTCTCGCTTTCAAAATTGTGGTGACAGAGTTAGTAGTCTACCTGTATCTAAGTTTTATTCGTATGTTTATTATACTATCGGAAAACGCGACAGAGAATGGGGATGTTTGGGTACCCATCAACCGGTTTAACCCTGCCGCTATCTTTTGCTAGTGCCAGTACCAAGTCTGGCTATCCTAAGATATTATTGTTGTTTACGTTTGCCTTTTGTCTTTTTGGTGTTTTGCTGTCCAATTCCCCTGCGGATTGTAGCATGTACCTGTAATTTTTCAGATATTGTAGATGTTTCCTTTTATCACTTTTTATTTCCTGTATAAATTTGTATATCTGTATCAGACTTTCGACATAGAATCCTTCTTTGTTCGGGACAAAATATAAATGTGTCATTTAGATATGATCTGGGCCGATGCCTCTGCTGGTGGACTGTAAGTCCCCGAGGTTATTCATCAACCCAGTAGTTAATGCTTCGGTGCTGGCCCGAAAACCGATTTAATTCGGAAATTTAGTGAGAACCGAGCTGTCAATCACTCTCAGTTTCACTGCAGTTCACACTGTGAGTGCCTTTATTTTGAATGTTGTGATTTCTATTTCTGTGCTTTTTGTCTGTCTAACGTCATTGTTTTGTGTCTAGCGTCATTTTTTTTCTGTGTTCTTGTTTTGGCAATGTCTTTGGACTTCGATTTTGAAAATTTCACTCCTTTGTTCCTTTGGTATTCTCTGCCGTTGTTTCTAAAACGAATTATCTCAGGACGATGGCAAAATCGGAAAAACAAAGAAACAAAGACATAGCATTAGTACGGTACAGAAAGGAAAAATGAAGACACACACACACATACAAAGATTAACAACACAGACCCATTAAAAAACCATGAGTGAGATAAGGTGCACCGGTAGAGTAAGCATCTCCTGCTTCTTATAAGACACCCGCCATGTTAAACATGTCAAATCCGGTAGTAAAGAAACCTGCAGTATTTAAATTTAACAAAATTTTGTTCAAAACTAAGGAGTATTTCCCTCTTGCATGGCTCTGTCCCTAGCTGTTTTTGGCTTTACTTTTTAGATCATATTGATCATTTGTTCTCTATCAGCTTTTACATATATTTCGGTGTATGATTTGATTTGATCTGCACTGAAGAGATATAAGTTGCCGAAATGCGCATATGCAGAAACTTAATTAACAGTAACTTCGGTATTTTGTTATTTAAGTTTTAAAAAAAAGTTTATATTTGAAATTATAAAAATCTCCCTCTTGCAAAGCTTTGCCCTTAGCTGATTTTGGCTTTCCATTTAGATATTTTACGAAAGGATATGGAGTAAATGAACATGAGACCATAACACATATGTTCACTCCAACTGCAATAATTTTAATGAGCTGTATGGCCATTTTGGAAATTAATTCCTCATCAGCAGCACTAGATACCAAACAAAGGAAATCCATAATTTCAAAAAATGTTTTAAATCCATAAAACCCAAACGAAATCCGAATAATCAGTAATATCAAATATAGCTAAGGAAAAACTACGATGGAGGGAGTTAATCCTTAGGTTTTAGAATTTACATAAATTTAGATAATAGTTATTGAACAAAGTGTACACATGAGATATAATCTCATGTACAAGTACACCATATCTAAGAAAAATAAAGAGCATACATAGAGCATATTACTTATTTTTCTTACCACCCAAACCCTCGAGGAAGCTATAACTCCTTTTCAAAAGTAAATGCACCATTAACAAGAGGCTCTCAAGAGCCTGTATCGCTCACCTGGGCCATGGCTGACATATACAGTTAAAACAGCCCATGTTTTGAAGGCATCATTTTCAAGTTTGTTAATAGACATTGATGTTATATAATCCTAAGTTAAACTATGTTCCCCACTGGCAGCTATAATAGATGGGGATGCAGACCTACTGTCATCTTTCTTGAAGGGGGCAATCTAAGGACCATGGAGTCTAATCTTGGTTCCAACTGGCTAAATATTTTCAGAGGAGAAGATCTTTGAATGTTTTCTGATGGGTTTCAAGGTTAAACTATGCTCCCCACTAGGGCCATTTTGAATGCGATACAGACATGCTGGGCAAATTTTTTAAACGGGAACAACTACAAACCATTGTGACCAAGTATGTTTTTATTATTGGCCAAGTACTTTCAGAGGAGAAGATCTTTGAATGTTTTCCAATAGGGTCCAATGATGAATCTATGTTTCCTGCTGGGAGCCATTTTCCATATAGCGCGGACATGAAAAACAACTTTTTTGCAGGGGACCACCAAAAGACTATTGTGGCCCAGTATGGTGCCAACTGTCTCAGCAGTTTCAGAGAAGAAGATCTTTGAATGTGTTTACCCATAGGGTCCAATGCTAAAACTATGTTCCCAGCTGGCGATCATCTTGGATAAAGCGTGGACCTGAAAAGCAACTTTTTTGCAGGGGACCACCTAAAGGCTATTTCGGCCAAGTGTATTCCAATTGGCTCAGCAGTTTCAGAGAAAAAAAATCTTTGAATGTGTTTTCCCACAGGGTCCAATGTTAAAACTATGTTCCACGCTGATGGCAATCTTGGATAAAGCGCCGACCAAAAAGAATAAATTTGCATGGGACTATCTTAAGACCAAGTTTGTTACGACTGGCTCAGCAGTTTCAGAGAAGAAGATGTTTGAATGTGTTTTCCCACAGGGTCCAATGCTAAAACTATGTTCCCAGCCAGCGACCATCTTTGATAAAGCGCGGACCTGAAAAACTTTTTAGTGGACCACCTGAAGACTATTGTGGCCAAGTTTGGTTCCAATTGGCTCAGCAGTTTCAATGAAGAAGACCTTTTTAATGTGTTTTCCATAGGCCCAATTTAAAACAATGTTCCCTGCTGGCAGCCATCTTGAATATAGCGCGGACCTGAAAAACAACTTTAAAGAGGGGGCCACCTAAAGACTATTGTGGCCAAGTTTGGTTTCAATTGGCTCGGCAGCTTCAGAGAAGATATTTGAATGTGTTTTCCCATATGGTCCAATGTTAAATCTATGTTCCCTTGGATATAGCGCCGATCTGAAAAACATCCGGAACAGATAAAGGGGGGGGGGGGGGGA
>MJUU01056642.1:10764-29047 GCA_002080025.1 Modiolus philippinarum
TTTTTTTCCAACACTTAAGACTTTGCTTTAAGCACTTCAGAAGTGTATAACAAAAAACGTGTAGGTTTTGCTCATTCTCCAACACTCAAGACTCTGCTTTAAGCACTCCCATCAAATATACCTGAAACTTGACGCTTAAACAACACCATGGTTTATATTCACCCTATTAACAGCAGCAAAAAGCACTACAAGAAAATCAAAAATTCGACCAAATTTTTAGGTACAAATTTTGAACTTTCTTCATTTTTTTCCGGCGGAGTTTTAATCTCACCTATTTTTTGTTTTTCCTTGTAAAAAGTACTCATAATATTTAAAATACCTACAAATTCTTCTCCAGAAATTTTCTCATCTTTTAAAGCCTGACTCATTTCGTTTGCAACCTTAAACTCAAACTCTCTTGCCAAAGCGAGTCTTTTTTCCAATTGTTTTTGTCTTTTTTTCTTTCTGTTGGAAAACGCATTCAAAATAAGAATAGTAATAGAATTTATCACAGCCAACGAACTCAACGGAGCACCAGCTATTATGCCAATACCTGAGGCCGAAATACCGACTGCAGAGCCAGTTGTAATAACATTTAAACTAGTACAAATGGTAAGCGCAGATGACACAATGTTGGCTGTTCGTTTGTTTTTTTTTCTAGTTTCTTTTCACATGTCTGGACTTCCGGACACAAATCTTGCTTCAAGCTGTCCAAAGCACGACTTCTAAACTCTGCCATATTTTTATATAAGAAAGAAAATAATAATCTAGTAAGAAAAATGTTTAGAGGAACACAGTTCTGCAATCGGTTTGAGTATTGTAACTTTTTACTTGACACTCCCATAAGAACTCCCCAAAACGGACAAGCACAAGTCAAAACGGATTACAAATTTAGCATAAACGATAGGGCTTCGTTTTATGACTGGTACAATGGGTATTTTTTTATCAACTTCAAAGTAGATATACTAGCTGACGGAACAGCACCAGATAATGACACAGTATCTGTTATTTCAGATGTAACCAATTTTCTCAGTCAAATGACAGTCAGACAAAATGGAAAAATAGTGTACGACTGCAACAACCTATCACTTGCAAATCACGTCAAATCACTACTCACACTTTCAGACGGATATGTGAGTAGTCTAGGCAAAAACAGCTTTATTTACCCGGATAAGGTTGCAAATACTGATGACAATTCAGGGTTTAAGGCGAGAACCGCGCTCACAAATGCACTTGCAGAGGTAACAGCAGAAATACCACTGAACAGATTTTCATTCTTCCAATCACTAGAACAAAATCTTTTACCCCCAGCACAGATGGGAATAACCGTAGAAATAAACAACGACAATTACTTGCTGTTCAAGGCCGATGGTGCTGATGACGGTAGAGTTGTAATTATACACTTTGAACTTTGGATCCCCAGACTAAAACTGAATTCTGTCGGTCTGTCGACCGTACTTCAGAATTACATGAAACCGAGGCGGTGGACATACCTAAGAGAATCCATTCACACTAGTAGCTCGAGTCAATCTGTTGAAGGGTCGTACCGCATTACAACAGGAATGAAACACCCAAAATGCGTTATCATATTCTTACAAAGAACTGGAAAACACAACGACCAACTCCAAAATCCTCTGTTACTCGACACTTTCAAAGTAAATGCAGCAAACACAAATTGTACCCTCCTGACAGCCAGATTAGAAGTTGGTTCTGGTATCTTTTACCCGGACACGGGATATAGCTCGACTAAAATCAGCAGAATCTTCAGAGATGCCTGTAATCTTAAACCCAATGCAAGCAAAGACTATGACACCGGGAACAGGCTTACCCTTATCAACTTTGGCTGCCTATACGGACTAATCTATTTTAATTTGACTTACGCAGACGAATCGGTGAGTATGGAGAACACATCCCTGACGCTGCATTACAGACTTAACATTCCCCCAGCTGCTCCCTACCGAATCTTTGCCCTTGTACTGAACGAAGAAGATTAATTATCTAAGGTATTAAAAATGATTAAATACGTTAACTATAGTCTTGGTTTATCCGAAGGTAAGAGAAAGAATCTAGCTAAAGCATACAAAGACATATCTTCTCTAACATTAAGACTAACAAACAACCAATTAACAGGTAACTTTCCTATGGCGCTAACACAAACACAAATGAAAAAAATACAGAAAGCAAAGGCCTCTGGTACTGGGGTTCACATAAGAATTTCAAAGACACAAATGACAAAACAATCACAAAATGGAGGTTTTCTTGGAGCACTCGCTAAACTTGCACTTCCGGTCATAAAGACAGTGGCATCAAAACTATTACCTGCCCTTGGCATCGGAGCGGCCTCCGCTCTAGCTGAAACCGGGGTGAAAAAGGTGCTTGGTAGTGGGGTAACAGCAGACGTACCACACAACAAAATCATCACCCTCTTACAAAAACCCTACGTTGACCACGTAACAAAAACACAGAAAGAGCAATTGCAGTCAGCACTCAAACAGAAATCAGGAACTGGTCTTAGAATTACAAAAAGACAACAGACCGGTGGATTCCTTGGTATGTTAGCCAGTTTGGCAGTGCCATTGCTGGACGGCCTAATGGGGAAAGGACTACAAGTTGAACGCCCATCTGGTAGAGGACTACAAGTAGACAGCGTACCCAGACCCTACGTCATGTAAAAAAAAGACTCTTGAAGCGCTAACTAACTTTGATATTTTAGACTGGGTTGATAAACTACGTATTACCTCTTTCAGAGGGGTTTATAGTAGGGACATTCTACTAATCAGACCAAACAAGAATGAGTGTGGTATTCTTAATTTGGACGCTAAAAGCGGTAAGGGACTCATTGGGTGTGTTGGGACTTTCGTAATAAGAGGAATATTTACTTTGATAGTTATGGTCTTTCACCACCACAAGAATTTATCGACTATATAAAGAGTAAATACAGACGTAACAAAATCCAGTACCAACACAAACTAAGTGTTCTATGTGGCTACTTCTGTCTATTCTTTCTACGAGAAGCACAAGAGAAAGACATCTACGACATAATATACAAAGACCTTAGTCCGACGGATACAATAAAAGATGACATACTATTAAAAGAGTACTTCAAAAAATGAGCTACTGCGTAAAAGAGAAAAAAGTCACGGAGTCTCTTTCTCCAAGGGTCGTACAATTATCCAACGGTAAGTTCATAGAATACAGCACGTGTGCCAGCTGCAAAATCACGAAAACCAAGTTTGTGCGTGGCACCGCCGGAGGTAAACTTGACATACACAAGGCCATCAAACCTATGGTACGAAAAAGGCGGAATTACTCTGGGCCTTACAACACAATGGACTTACCCACCAAGAACAAATTAGATAGGGTTTGTAGGAGTCATGATCTTTGTTATGATGCGCAGCACGACAAACCAAACGGAAATGTGACAAGAAGATGATGTGTGACCTAAAACAAGTAAAACCATCATCAGTCGGTGAAGCTGGAAACAAAAAGATAGTTCAGGGTGTAATAGGAGCAAAAAGCAAACTGGGACTCGGTGTTAAAAAAAAGGAGAAAATAAAGTGGACAGACAAACTAGCAGAAGAACTACATAAGCAAGCAAAAAGAAAGTTCTCTCTCAGACAAGTAAGAGTATCACATGTCGATGACACCTGGAGGAGATCTCGTAGACATGCAAGCTTATTTCAGAGATAACAAGGGGTATAAATACTTACTAAATGTGATTGACGTATTCAGCAAATACGCTTGGAGCGTTCCACTAAAATCAAAGATAGGACAAGAAGTGGCTATTGGATTCGAGAGCATACTAATAACTAAATACCGAAGTTACTGTAAATTTACTTTCTGCATATGCGCATTTCGACAACTTATGTCTCATCAGTGCAGATAAAATCTAAACGTTTGGAAGACCAAAAACTCAAAGAGGGAAGAACTCCAGAATTACTATGGGTCGATCAGGGATCAGAGTTTTACAACCAGAAGTTTAAGAAACTCCTAGAAAACTACAAAATAAGAATGTACCACACTTTTAATCAGGGAAAGGCTGTAGTAATAGAACGCTTCAATCGCACACTCAAAGGTGAGATGTTTCGCTACTTTTCCGCCAATAAAACCTACAATTATATCTCAGTGTTTCCACAATTAGTAGAGCAGTACAATAACACGAAGCACTCGTCAATCAAAATGAAACCAGTAGAAGCAAGCAAATCCTCCGTTTACCCAGATACGAAGGAAACTAAGAGTCGAAAGACCCCAAAATTCAAACTAGACAAGGTCAGGATATCTAAAAAGAAAGGCACGTTTGAAAAGGGTTATACACCCAACTGGACCGAAGAGGTATATACTATTTCGACGATCCAGTACACAGAACCAATAACTTACAAGATCACGGACTTGAATAACCAGCCAATAGAAGGAAGCTTCTACGAACAAGATCTCCAGAAGACAGACCAAGAGACATACAGAATAGTAAAGATTATCAGACGGGATCACAAAAATAGAAGAGTATTTGTTAAATGGAAAGGGTATTCAAACGACTTTAACTCCTGGATTCCGATGTCGGACTTGCAGTCTCTGAGATAGTCTTATACTTTAGCTAATACTTCTCGAGTCTTTAGTACTTCCAGTAAATCTTCGGGTACCCTCACTCTAAAGTTTATTCCGCTAAGAGGATCGTACAAATGTACGAGCTTCTCTTTCTCTTGAAGATCAAGTATATCGTAAACTCCGTTTGGCAGTCCTCCCAAAGTTATCACTGAATCACTATTCATCTTTTTTAACTGATTTTTATCATTTAAATTACACTAAAACTTAATTTCGACTACGATTACATTTAGTGAGGTCATTGGAGAAACTAGCGAAACGATTCCGGTTGGGGCTATAACTCCAAAGAATATTTCGTCGTTCTTTTCAAACGTCTGACTCATTTTTATCTCAAATTGATTATAACCACCGATGGATTTCCTGGTCTCTAGAATTTCTGTGCTAGTTATTGGTGTCGTCCTTTTTTTGTAACATGAGATGTACGGAGGAGTATCTTGTCTCGTACCCCCGACGCACAAACGGACAGTAAATGTGGGTGTACACTTATCCTTGAATTTTATCCACTGCTGAAACCCATTCCCGGGTGAGTGTAAGATCTTCCCTTTGATTTCAAATGGTTTATCAATAGTCAAGTTGTTGTCTGGAAGCCCGATCGGTATCGGAGTTACACGAGGAGGAATAGGGTACGTATACATACCGAATAGACCGCCCAGAGAGTAACTTAAAGTGTATGGTGTTGTGTTAACCGGAGGACTTAGATATACATGTTGGTATTGTTCCTCCGGGGTTAGACTAAATTTTCTTACCCGATAACCCATTTCTCCTCTTATACTAATCCTCACATATTTAGCAATATAACCCAGGTGCAATTTAACTTCTTAAGCCCCATTAGAAAGATCAACGGAATACTTTTTTTTCCATTGTCCTGAGGCTGTTACAGGCCCACGAATTTCACTTCCAAAATCATTCCAAGTATGACACTTTATTGAACACGCTTTACCATTTAGTTCAATGTCGATATTGGCGATTATCTTTTTTTGAAATAGACCTATAACGTCACGCTCACTAATTATTCTGAATTCAGTAGTTTCGCCGGTATGATCCTGGATATTACCGGTAAATCCTTCTTTCAAGAAATCTAGTTCAGAACCGTAATCACGGATAGAATATTGAATATCTTTCCCAATACTCTGTAGGAATCGGAACAACGAATGAGTGGGTTTCTGTAATTCAACCACCGCAATCCTACTCTTCTCGCTTAATTTCATAACTGATGGAAAGCCCCCCCTGCAAATATCATGGTTAAAAGAAGTGAACAAGAAGCGCTATTTCTTATTTTCTCGATATGAAAAAGTGTTATCTCGACTTTATTATCTGTTCTTACTCTTGTGAAAGATATTTCATTTGATGCGCTCAATTGATCTATTTTCAACATGATCTTAATTTGGTTAGTAGATACGCGCTCTTCTTCTGGCGCCTCAAATATTAGATGCGCACCAAACAAATAAAGAGTTTCATCCGTCGGGTTTAGGGTTAGTTTCCAGTTGTCGAGATCCTCCTCTATATCACCCTTGTTATAGGATTCGTTCGATAACCACTTGACTTTTTCATTCATAGACAAATCATAACATCCGGGTTTCACTCTTGCAAGAAATGATGCAGCTTTCTTTTTCTCGTACTTCTTTTCTCCTGTTTTATTGAAAAATCTCCTTAATTCTCTCTTGTTATCCTGAATTTTAGTATCTATTTCACTTTTTGTATAACCGTCATAATCGGCTAGCTTGGCGTCTACCTCAGTCTTAGTATAAACAGGGTCTTGTGCATCAAATTTGGCGTCTACCTCAGTCTAAGTATAAACAGTACTTATTTTTTTCTCAAGTTGTGATAGGTGAATTGGTCTTAGAAACTGTCTGTGCAAGTCTTTTCTTAGTTCTCGTTCACTTGCAGCAACAAAAGCCTTACTAGCAAACCCCGCTGCAAAGTTCCGTTTCTGTGTGTCTATTTTCTGCTGCAGCGACTTCTTGTTTACCGCATAGGTTGGGTCATCTAAGTCGGTCTCGAGTCCCCTAATATACTTCTAATTCATGTCCTGGTCTTTACGTGCTACCGCAGGAAAGAAAGTATCGCTTATTTGCTTTATTGTTGCTACGTTGTCGTTGCCGGTACCGGGTGAAAGACCTATGATTTTATGCCCACCCATATCCAAATCTTGTCCTTTACGGAAACACTCTCTATTCAATCTATTTAACTGAGTCTTGCTCGCATACTTACTTAGCACTACATCAAAATTAGTCTCCGTTTGTCCTACCGGACCTCCTGACACCGTCTGAGATATTTCATTAAATATACCCATTTTTATTACTTATCTTTTATAAAAGGAAGAAAAAAGTGTTGGAAGAACTAAAGGATCTAGCTCAAAAGAAGTCAAAAGCAGAGAAAGCGGTACAGGACTTCAAAATGAAGAAGGAAGAAGAAAAAAATAAGAAAAAGTGTACGGTGGGGTAGACTCAAGGAATTCTTTGAACCAGTAACGAAAGCAATAGAAACAAGGATAACACCACAACTATTACCCGTGATGGTTCCTCCTGTTCCTAATATTATGGGTCTTCCTGTTCCTCTTGCGATAGAGGAACAGGAAGATTCGGAGGAACAGGAGGAACCGGAGGGACCGAAGATAGTCGAAATTGAAGCAGGTGGCGTGAATATCAGTCAGTATGATTCCGAGGAACAACTAGAAAATAATGATTACCTTGATAACAAAGCCAAGATCAGTAGGGCAAAGGGTATGAATGTGAAGCTAGGGCAAATGAAATCCAGGGCGCAATTTCCAGAAGATATAAAAAATCTCCAGGACAAAAGTAGAAAGTATTACCAGGAATTGCAGGGGAAAATTGGGAAAGGACTGACATCCAAAGGGTCGTACAAAATAGACACTACCGGCTCCTTTTCTGATCTGCTGCTGGATTTGGAACAGCTTCTCGAATATAATAGGTTGTACGGACTAGACAATAAAGGACAACAAGTAGTAGACGAAAGGATGGACGACGCATTCGTCGACCTAGTGACAAAGAGGTACAATCCCAAAAAAGCGGATATTTAGAAAACTAGTCACTCTTTCATTACACCCTCTGGAAAAGGCAAATGGGAAATACAAGAATATTTTGTGTGGCGCGACTAGTCTTGTAGATCGGCTAGAGCTTCTGATTGCTGGTATCGAGTTTGGCAATACCAGTGACGAACTAGTAAACGAAGGAATGTCCATTTTGGACACTCTTCTGGAGAATGGGGATATAACGGAAGAACAGCATGAAGGGATTTATAGAAAATATTTTGAGTAATAAAAAATGGATCAAAAGATAACACTTTCTAGTTATTCGGCAAGAAAAGGGACAAACACCCCTTCTGATTTTGTGACCCAGTTCGAAGAACCCTTGGTACTAGATAAGAATAGGCAGCATGCCTTCGGCCTATCCCAAATAAATAGTATGACTTACAGTTGGTATAATATTTCTGAGTTCTATGGTAACAAGAAAATAAAGTATAGTCTTGATTCTGGGAGTACATTCAAGGAATTGTCGTTTGCCGATGGTAACTACAGCTACGGGGACATATCCTCTTATATAGCGGAATTTCTATCGGTAAACGACAAAGTCGAAGACAGTCAAATTAGGCTTTAAGGTGCTAATCACACTACAGGAAAATACACAACTAAACTTGAGAGATGGGAACTTTGCCGAGTTTATCGGGTTCGACAAAAAAATAGTAAAGGAGACGGAATACGGAAACAAATTACCCAATATCACTAACGGGATAGATAGTATTTATATTCATTGCGATTTGATCACTAGTTCCGTTGTAGACGGTAAGTCGGGTGACGTAATCTACGTCTTAAGTACTGCAAATCTAACTCGTAGTTACCCGTTCGAGAGAACACCGTACCACATAGGATATTCGAGAGTAAATAAGACAAGGATTGACTCGATTCGTGTTTGGGTGACCGACGCAGACGGCAGAAATATAGACTTGAATGGTGTTGACACCAGTTTTACTTTTATTCTGGTAGAAATATAAACGGTAAGAAAAAATGAGAAAAGTATATAGTAAGGAGTTAGGAATATATGTTTTTGTTGACCCGGTAACGAGAGAACAAATAGGTGGTGGTCTATTTAGTACTGCTGTAAAGCAACTGGCAAAAGAGACAATAAAGGCAGCATTAGACACTGGGAGTAAAAAACTTGGTGAAAAAGTGGAAGAGTACGTAGCAGACAAAAAAGCACCAACGAAAACACCAGTTGCAAAACCAGGTGCATTGATGAAAGAAATAAAAAAGTATACCGACGAAAGTGTCGCATCAAAAATTGGGAAAATATTGGGCAAGGGTACAAAAGTCCAAAAAAGAATTAATTGCTTATTGTAGATTAAAATTATACTATAAAAATGGGAAGAAGAAAACTATATGAGACAGATATCGAAAGAAAACAAGCCCACAATGAACATCAAAAGAAATATTACGCCTCCCACAAATTTTACTGTGAGATATGTAACAAACTCCTTTGTATTTCGGCCAAAAAGTACCATATTAACTGTGCGGCTCATCGGAAGCGATTTGTAGAATAAAAAATCATTCAAAAGTTACAAATATGAATGATTTGTAGAATAAAAAATCATTCAAAAGTTACAAATATGAATTATAACGAAAAGAATGGAATTAGAACGTATAACCCTGCCAAAAATAAGTGGATTTGAACCAAGTTGAAAAGACGGAATTCATCTGTAAATTCGAAGAGGTAGACTCACACAAAAATGTTAAATCAATACCTGCAATGATTTAGAAAAAAAGGTAAGGCTGGAAAACTAATGCTCTTTAAAATGTTTTATTTGTATGGTTGTATACTATTATAGGGAAACGGGACAGATAAAGGGGAGGTTAGGGTACCCATAAACCGGTTAACCCTACCGCTCGCTTTTGCTAGTGCCGGTACCAAGTCCGGCTGTCCCGACTTCCTATCGTTGTCTACGTTTGTCTTATAAGTGGTTTTCCTGTGTAGTTCCTTAGGAAATTGTGGCATGTAATTATAAATTTCAGCCATTGTAGGTGTTTCCTGTTATCCATATTTTAACATTAAAAAAAATTCTCAAAGTCCAAACCCATAATTTGTCATTTACATAAATGATATGTCTCATTGGTTAAACTCAACCACATACTAAGCTGCGGAACCTTAGCTCTTATGGTCCTTGTGCTGATTTTTTTTTACAGTTGCGGACCATATAGTTTAAGCGACCTTTTTCAAGCCCTTGTGAGACAACATCTTGAGAATGCTGCAGCAGTCTTGGGATATTGGGATATTTAAAAAATGGAAAATATACAAAAGCGAGCTACGAAACAAATCTCGTCACTTAAAAATAAACAACTTAAAAATTACAAACAAAGGCTAGGGATTCTGAAATCTTAAAATGCCAACCAACATATAGCAGTGCTGGAGGGGACATAATTGAGTTTTTCAAAATATTAGACTAGACTTATGACTATCAGGCAACACGTGGAATGTTCGAATTGAATAAGGTCAAGCACAAGAGGTCACTCAAAAAAGTTTTAATAATTAAAAAAAACATGTAAGTTAAACGTCCGCAAGTACTCCTTCACAAATAGGGTAGTTGATATGTTAAATAGCCTGCCAGAACATGTAGTGGCTGCAAAAACAGTCAAGGAATTTAGAATAGGCTTAGAAAACCACTGGAAACATCAAGACGCCAAATACAATTTTACAATGGACAAGACCAAATTCAGGACGTCGCATGAATTCGTCTACATGTACTAACATAACAGAAATATGTGTATCAACTCCCTAAACAGTGTTTTGATGTCTGGTCCAGACTTATCAAACAGCTTACTGGGAGTCCTGATACGTTTCAGGATAGAGATGGTTGCTGTTACTGTTGACGTTCAGCACATGTTTCACTGGTTTATCACCGAAACTACCCAAGATTCCTGTGGTATCACGGATAGTAACTCGATAGTCTCAAATGAATTTTACTACCATGGTTGCTCTTACTGCTGACGTTCAGCACATGTTTCACTGGTTTGTAGTGAGAGAAGATCACAGAAACTACCTAAGATTCCTGTGGTATCACGGATAGTAACTCGATAGTCTCAAATGAATTTCACTACCAGGAAGTTAATTTTTACAAAGTGACAGACCCTGTTTTTTAAAAAGTGAGGAATGTCACTCCATGTAAAACTGGTCAAAGATCGAAAATATAACTAAAACCATATAAAAGTATGCGCGTCAAGACGGAAATCATGTTTAATGTAGTCAGCCACTTCGGGGCGATTCTAAAATCCGGACATAAAGAAAAAAAACTAATTTACCATTGTTATTCAAAAAAAGAAATGGGTTTTTGATTTATTAAAACTTATTTTATAGATTTATGTGGAGTGACATTCTTGAATTTCTCGATCTGCACTTATAAAGTGTAAATCACAGATTTCCGGATGCCAAATTTTTGGTTGAGAACATCGAGTTTCCCAGCCGTGGGTATAAAGACAATGATATTGATAAGGGATTGATAGAGTACCGAATGAGATTTCATGTCTTCGGCAACAGCCCATCCCCAGCAGTGGCATCGTTTGGGCTACGTAAGACAGTACAGGCTGCAGAGCCAGAGTACGGCCAAGAAATTACAAATTTTGTGACTAGAGACTTTTATGTTGATGATGGATTAACATCATACCCAACGGCAGAAGAGGCCATCAAAGTCGTCAAAGACACTCAGGCAGCATTGAAGAAGTACGGAAATCTCCGTGTGCACAAGTTTGCATCCAACAGTGCTGAAGTTATGTCTGCATTTCCAACGAGTGATTTAGCTACAAACTTGAAAGATTTAGATCTTGAAGCCAACAACAAACCACTCCAGCGTAGCCTTGGACTGATATGGGACGTCAACACAGATTTGTTCCTATTCCAGCTATCGCTGGGCACGAAGCCTATAACAAGACGAGGTGTATTATCTACGATAAACAGCATTTATGATCCACTTGGATTCTTAGCTCCAGTGATCATCCAAGGGAAGCTGATTCTACGAAAGCTGACTTCAACAACAGTTAAGTGGGACGAATCAGTCCCGAATGATATTGCTTCAGAATGGGAAAATTGGCGAAATAAACTGCAACAACTAGAAACATTACATGCTAGTGAGATTCGTCCTCATGTTTCTTCAGAAATTTCGGTTGCCAAAACAACCGCAACGTAGGGACTGAGAGATTCACGCACTTCTCAGACTGGAGTGCCCTAATACGTAGAATTGCGTTCCTGAAACGTTCGTCCCGTTTATGTCCGAACGGGAGTTCAAAGCTTGAACCTGGCGACATTTCACCTCAAGAAGCAGAAGCAGACTTCAATATATCATCACTACATCGTGAAGTTTATGAAGAAAATATAGACCGTGCAAGTCACAAAATATCTACTGGCGAAAGAAGTTCAACTGTCAATCTAAATCCACTTTTGGATGAAAAGGGACAAACTTTTCCAGATACTTCTCCGGATATTCCCGTTACAAGAATATGCATAATTACAAATAGTTCCTTCACAGGAAGTAGAAGACTCCAGCTCATCTCAACCTGGATTGCGCTGTATTCTGTTTTACAGTACTTATCTTGCATCTGTTAAGATCAGTTAAAGATCACCGAGATAATTCGTCTGGTGGAAGATAGTGTATAAAATGTATATAAATTATATTCAGGAATATTGTGAATAGAATATAATAAATTTCTGTTGTTTATTTAAAACAATAGTGATATCAAGTAGATATCGGACGGGGAGTGTATTGTCACGACAAACATGGATATATTCCGGACGCACCGTGTGTATGTTAAATAATTGGTTTCGTTTCCCTATTCCACCTTTCTCTCAATCGTGATCAGATCGTAGATCTATGAATGTCCAGATATTAGTTCAATAACAATGTAAGTTTATTATTATTTTTTTCATTATATTTGGATGAAGATCGATCTAATTAACGTTACTTCACAACAGATTATTGTGATTATCAACTGTACATGTTGATTGCATAATTTGCCATAAATATCGATTTCATCGGAATGTTCATCTCACATTGAAACGTACAACTGTTGATTTTAATTATATTTACAACCTTCATCACAGTATTTCGAAGTTTTTATATATTATTTCCGTCTAGAAGAGGAAGATAAACAACCGTTAATCAGTTGCATAATTCATATAAATATAGAATGTATGGCAAGCAATTACCGACATTTAAATACATCCAGATATAATTATGGAACACATATTCCGTGTGTTACAGCAATTTAACTGTATTCATCCTTGACTATACCGGAAACTTATGTATAATATTACACAGACACACGTATTTAAATAGTTATGGTAGCATAAGTGGACTATAAATTTTCACCATTTTGGACACATAACTTATGATTGTTAATTATTGTATTTTTCAGGTTTTTACCAATTTGTTCACCGGCTAATTAAAATACAGATCCACACTTGGTTTTTATTTTGAATTGGGCCACGAACTAGGTAATGTTCGCTGAGTCCGGCTCAGTACATTGGGAAGTAAGCTAGACCAAGTTTTAAATATTTTCTGAGGAGATAACAAAGCGAGCAGGTGTGGAACTAATGTCCGCCCCACGACGAGGAAATGTCTACAAGAATAATTCGGATGTGATTTGCTACAACGGGGGAACAGGTTGCTTGCTGATTTTTCATCACTTGCGGCGATTTCCTCTTTTGTTGTGAATCGTTTCGCAGCGACCATGATCAGGGATAAATTATTGCAGTTGGTGTACATTGTCATAACGGCAGATCAGTAGCCATTACTAGTAAATAGTCGGATGCATGGAGAAACCGTTCACTGTGTCGAGGGTAAGACGTAAAAACTACATTGCATGCTTTTAGGGGAAATCTTGTAGGGTTTTTGTGATACATGATACATGTTGTTTCTTAGACTGCGTACTCTAAACTACATGTATGTCACTAGTATCAAAAGGGGGTGATGTCATAGTGGAGGTAACTACACCATATGTAAGGTAACAAGTACCTGTGTCATGATACTACATGCATAGTATTTCAAATTCTCTTCAATATTTCAAGCTGAAGGCAAGTCTACAAATGTGCCATGTGTACTTTGTTGTCATGACACCAGAAAAAAAATTATATCAATCGATACCTGCAATATCTATTGACAGTGTTTGGGAAAAGGCTAGTACTGTTTTCTGTACTCCATGCCTGTAGATATAACTACTATTTCCTGTTGTAATATATAATGGTCCGTCTTTTTTTAATAATTATTATAAATATCTTGTTCTCCCAGTACTAGTATTTATGATGGTGCTTCCATGATAGATTCAGGAGGATGATATGAAGATTATTCCATAGTTAAACTGATCACAGTGCAAAGTTCTTTTGTAGTATAAAGTATGTTTCAGAGTAATTAATTGAATTGAGATGCCTTAGCGCGATGCATTTTAACCATTCCTATTCTTATGACGCACTTTTATTCAATTTATTACCCTGAAACAATACTCAGTTTTATTTCTTAACTTGCCCTTTCACGTTCATTGCTTTTGTTGAATAATTTTTCCCATTTTGGCCAGTCAGTTTGCATGTAATTTTTTGTATATGTGTTTATTTTAGTGATAGACGTCATTGTGACTTGAGTGCACATTTCTATGCGCTCTGAAAAGAAATGTAATATGGTATACCCTCTGTTTGTTTGTTAACTACATTTGTAATTGGTTTCCTGAGTTTTTTCTGTGACCACTTGACATACTGTACATTGTATATTGGTGTAAAGCTTTTGGACTGATTTGTTTTAAATATCAAGTTTCAAATTTTTTCTTATTTCAAAGATAACTGCTAAGCAGCACACCAGCGGTCAACGCTTTGATTTTTTCAAGTTTAGCAACATCTAATAGGGAACGTTTTTCAGATTGTCTTTATTCTTAACGATATTTTACATTTTTATGGAAATCAAGCATCAAAATATTTATGAAAATATTTAAGATCACTAATTCCATCTACATCTACATCATAAGTAGCCTGGGATCCTGACTCATGTGATGTTGGGCCAGGTACCAGGCTACATCGTAATTGGGTCCAGTGTTAAACTTTACGGTTCCTTTCTGGTGGCTATCGCGGAAAAAGTTTGATCTTTGAAAAGACTTTTTACAAGGGCTTACCTAAATAAACAATGAAAGGATATGGAGTAAATGAACATTAGACAAAGTGTCTACAAATTCATGGTAGAAGTTATCAGTGGAACAACGTTTTTATTGTTGCTCTTCATCTTGAAGTCACCAGGAGCTGACTATTGTGGCAAAAGTTTGGTTACTACTAGTATTAGATATGTAGTTTCGGAGAAAAATATCGTTGTTAAAAGAATCCCCATAGGATCCAATTATATTCCCTGCTGGTGGCCATCTTTAATAAGATGTAAATCTAAAAAAAAACGCATTTTTGCAGGACAATTGTGGCCAAATTGGTTCAAATTGCCCGGGCAGTTTCATAGGATCGTTGAATATTTCTTCCCATAGGGCACAATGATATACAATGTTAAGAGGTAGTGGCAATCTTGTATATAGAGCGGACTTAAGAAAAAACCTTAAAAACTAATTTCGCTTTGTCTGGTTCCAAACGACTCTGCAATTTTAGATGAAAAGATCTTGGAATGTGTTACATGTATCCCATACGGTCCAGTATTAAACTATGTCCCCTGCTGGTAGCAATTTTGGATAAAGTGTGATTAAGGAAAACACCTCTTCAGGGGCTACCTTAAGACCATTGTGTAGCAAAGTCTCGTTTCAATTAGCTTTCACTTAATGGATTTCCCCATAGGGCCCAATGTTGAACTTTTTTTGTCACTGGCGGCCGTTTTTGATCAAGAATGAAACTAAAATCAACAGCATATGTTTTTGCAGGAGACGACCCCAGGACTATTGTGGCCAAGTTTGATTCCAATTGGGTATTTAGTTTCAGAGCAGAAGATCTTTGAATGTGTTTTCCAATAGAGTTAAACATTATACTATGTTTCCACTAGCAGTCGTCTTGAATGTAGCGCAGACGGGGCCACCTGAGGACTTTTGCGGCCAAGTTTGGTTCCAGTTGGCCTAAACGTTTCAGATGAAAATATTTTCGAATGATAAATTTACGCCGGATAGACGACGAACGAACGCAAAGTGATTACAAAAGCTATGACAAGGTGAGCTAATAATATCATACATGCTCTTAATAAATCGGAGTTGTAGCCGCAAATGATCATGTGAATACAACATTAATTTACAGTAAAAAGTGAAATCATGATGTGTTTCATACCCGTATTTTTCATTAACACCTTTCATATTGTAGAGATGTATGTTCCTTGGTATTGTGTGCTGGTTTCTCTGCTACTTTATTGATTCTTAGATGGATAAACGATTTCATGTCACCGGTCGGTTTATCGGATTAATATTTGTATTTAGGATAGCAGGAAACACAAATTTATTCTCCAAATTTAATTATAATTCGCTTTAATTGTGCAGAAATGCTTAATATGTAACATTAAATAGCTAAATCATGCCAGTAGAACGCCAGGACCTACCATTAGAAAGCCAGGACTGGGCGTTAGAAAGCTAGGACGTCATATTTTCAATTTGCATCTAGTATAGCAAAATTACAGTTTTTTTCAGGCTTGAAAAGGGTTGTTAAATAATTGTATCATAGATGAGGATATTGCATGTTGTTTTTGACACATTTGGCACAAGTATAGCAAAGATATTCATGATTATTTACACAGTGGAATAACAGCAAATGGCATAAAATATAGATATGGCATGAATGCATTTTTACCGGTATCAAAACAATATCAATTTGTAGTTAGTTTCACCTGTTCATAACTACAACCGTGCTCTCGTTTTTGTGTATAACAAAATCGTCTGTCTGTTGTCATTTTTGTTTATCACTGCAATAGAAATCACGGACAAGCAGTAGAAATCCTGGACAAAATGCAGTAGAAATCATATACTCGCATAACAACGATACCTACGGTGATACCACTTACATTATTATTGTAACGCAATATAATATTTCCTTAAGCGTTAAAACAACCAAAAGTAAGCGTGCAATAAATTTCAACCTCGTAGAATATATATTGAACACGTAAGCTCGTGCAATAATAAACTCTACTATGGATAATATCCATCAATATTCATGCAATAATCCTCCGATAAAGTTGTTTTGCATATATATTTCTTGCAGTCTATATTTCTGAAGAATGTTAAGCATATTTAATATATACCGGGATAAAATGTATTTAACTGATATATTGGTATTGGTTAAGCTTTGGATTTGTTTATTGCGGAGATTTGATTTCATACTGAAAAAAAATGTCGTAAAAAATGTACCATATCATCGTTTTCTTGAGTACGTTATTTGTGAACATTTGGCTCGCTATCCTCCTTTTTTATACCTCGCTACCTTTTGAACGGAGCTCGCTACCCTCCAGTTTTCCGTTCAAATAAACTTTCATAATTTGCGGTGATATTTTAAAATGCAATTTTATTAAGAAGAAATATTTTATTATTTATGCACCTTTAAATCAGATATTCCGTTAAACATAGATTTTTAACAAATGTAAACTTTATTTCCGCAACATATTCCATCTTCATAAGTAATAACCTTTAAAGGAGGGCTTTGTTTATTACAACAGCAAAAAAGTAAAAACATAAGTTTCTGATTCTTGGAACGTCCATAACCCTGCCAAAAATAAGTGGATTTGAACCAAGTTCAAAAGACGAAATTCATCTGTAAATTCGAAGAGGTAGACTCACACAAAAATGTTAAATCAATACCTGCAAAGGTTTAGAAAAAGAGGTAAGGCTGGAAAACTAATGCTCTTTAAAATGTTTTATTTGTATGGTTGTATACTATTATAGGGAAACAGGACAGATAAAGGGGAGGTTAAGGTACCCATAAACCGGTTAACCCTACCGCTCTCTTTTCCTAATGCCGGTACCAAACAACGGCAGTAGAATACCGAAGGAACAAAGGGGTGAAATTCACAAAAATCGAAGTCCAAAGACAGGGCAAAAACGAGAACACAGAAAACAATGACGTTAGACACAAAAACAATGACGGCAGACAGACACAATGCACAGAACCAGAAACCACAACATTCAGAACAAAGGCACTCACAGTGTGAACTCCAGTGAAACTGAGAGTGACATCAGGTGCTCCGGAAGGGTAAGCATGTCCTGCTCTGTTAACAGCACCCGTCACACTGTGAGTGATTCAATCCGGGAAAATGTCAAAGTCGGTAGTCAAATCCGGGAAGACGTGAATCTAGCTGAAAATGTCCACTTTCATTTGGGATACTGACACGTCATATCTTTCAATGATCTTACCAAGTCCGGCTGTCCCGACTTCCTATCGTTGTCTACGTTTGTCTTATAAGTGGTTTTCCTGTGTAGTTCCTTGGCAAATTGTGGCATGTAATTATAAATTTCAGCCATTGTAGGTAGCTCTTATGGTCCTTGTGCTGATTTTTTTTATAGTTGCGGACCATATAGTTTAAGCGACCTTTTTCAAGCCCTTGTGAGACAACATCTTGAGAATGCTGCAGCAGTCTTGGGATATTGGGATATTTAAAAAATGGAAAATGTACAAAAGCGAGCTACCAAACAAATCCCGTCACTTAAAAATAAACAACTTAAAAATTACAAACAAAGGCTAGGGATTCTGAAATCTTAAAATGC
>MJUU01056642.1:36594-62754 GCA_002080025.1 Modiolus philippinarum
TATTGGTAACCACAGAGAAAAGTGCCATTTTTTGGCCTTTTCTGCCACTTTTTTTGGCCGCAAAATGGCCGACGATGACGTATCACAAATTTAAAGTGTTTTCTGAAGACTTTGCACCTGGTGGGTCATTCCTACTTACAAAGTATGAATAGTTGGGTATAAGCATGATCTGTGTGTGGGGTTACATCATTCGAGGGCCTCAAAATTGACATTTTTTCACGATTTTGCACTTTTAAACCGGAAGTGGTGATGACGCATGCACCCTAGGGACTGGCACTTTTATCCTGTGATAAATATGACATCGTATTATCATAATAAACCAATCTAGAGTATTAGGTATGAAGTGTTGCATTCTGGTTGCCAAAAAATGGAGCCCACCCCTTCCAAAATGTGCGAATATTTTGCACTTTTTAATGAAAAGCCTACGTTTCCATGCTGATATGACCTAGGATTGGCAAAAATGTCCTTTCTTGATATGTGATATTGTTGGAAATAGCTATTTCTATGTTTTGAGTGCAAAAAACCGTATCTGCATAGGTTTTGGGATCTGTAAGAGGTGTTCAACTGAAGTATGACTGCAACCCGTCATATGACGGTAAGTGTTAATGAAAAAAAAAATTCGAAAATTTTAAAAGTGCTTCAAAGTTCCCGATTTTGCAGTAAATAGTAGGACTCTTCCTTTCCATGAGAAAAATGATGAAAAAAGTTGGAAAAAAGCACCGAAACCTAGAAAAATACGACCTTTGACCCCTCTTATTAACTCTTATCGTGCTATTTTGTTTTATGGAAAATCAGCGGTTTGCATTTATTTGCAAATTTATGCAAATTATATGCAAATGAAGCAACTGATTCTGAAGATGTTTATTGTTTACTATAGAGCTAGTATAGGTGAGCACGGGGTGGGGTGGGTGGGCGGGGCTAAGCCCAAAATATTGGTAACCACAGAGAAAAGTGCCATTTTTTGGCCTTTTCTGCCACTTTTTTTGGCCGCAAAATGGCCGACGATGACGTATCACAAATTTAAAGTGTTTTCTGAAGACTTTGCACCTGGTGGGTCATTCCTACTTACAAAGTATGAATAGTTGGGTATAAGCATGATCTGTGTGTTGGGTTACATCATTCGAGGGCCTCAAAATTGACATTTTTTCACGATTTTGCACTTTTAAACCGGAAGTGGTGATGACGCATGCACCCTAGGGACTGGCACTTTTATCCTGTGATAGATATGACATCGTATTATCATAATAAACCAATCTAGAGTATTAGGTATGAAGTGTTGCATTCTGGTTGCCAAAAAATGGAGCCCACCCCTTCCAAAATGTGCGAATATTTTGCACTTTTTAATGAAAAGCCTACGTTTCCATGCTGATATGACCTAGGATTGGCAAAAATGTCCTTTCTTGATATGTGATATTGTTGGAAATAGCTATTTCTATGTTTTGAGTGCAAAAAACCGTATCTGCATAGGTTTTGGGATCTGTAAGAGGTGTTCAACTGAAGTATGACTGCAACCCGTCATATGAAGGGACCCGCATGGTAAGTGTTAAGATGATTCACAATTAAAAAAAAAAATGCCAGAAACCAAGGGTCATGAAGTGTTTACAAAAAGGCATGGTCAAGAAGTTTTCGTTAGAAAGCTATGGTTATGTATGTTTTTTTAAAGGGGATGATGTTTAATTTGTTTTAGTAGGGTTTTTGTATTCAAATTGTTGAAGTACTCCCTTCCTCTCATTGGACTTCATAGCACATCAGTCTTTGATATAAACAGTGTCTTATTTTCATCTATCCTTTTTACTAATGTTATTCAACATTTTTTTTTCAGTAAAGGAAAATAGCTTCAATTATGTGGACTTGTCAGATATTTATGTCGACTTTTCAGATAATTATGTGGACTTGTAAGTTATTTATGTCGACTTGTCAGATATTTATGTCGACTTGTCAGATAATTATGTAGTCTTGTTAGATATTTATGTTAACTTTTGGATGGCAGACATTGGCGTTTGGTGGTAAATAGACCATATAATAGAATATTTTTTTATCTGACAAGTAAACATAATTATCTGACAAGTCAACATAAATCTCTGACATGTTGACATAAATATCTGACAAGTCTACTTAATTATCTGGCAAGTAGGGGGCAGAACTATACCACCATAGGAAAATAATGTTTCTTTGAAAAAATTAAGTTTTGCAAACTGATCTGGGAACAACCATTTGAACCACTCCTTTTGAAACAGATTTGTTCGCTTAGTTTGTTTTTGCAACATTTAGTATCAAGTTGTATTCTGGGCTTATATTCATAACCCGGGCATTAAGCGATTTTTTGCTGTAGTTAAAAATCAAAGAAAGGATGAGAATGACATTTTACACGGTATTTTAACTGTACTGTTGTATGTAATAGGTACTCAATGACAAAAACATTCTTATTTCGGGTATGCGTTTGTTCACAAGTCCACATATTATCAGACAAGTCGACATAATTATCTAGCCAGTAATGATGTCAAGTTGTAGGACAATTATGTGGACTTGTCAGATATTTATGTCGACTTTTCAGATAATTATGTGGACTTGTAAGTTATTTATGTCGACTTGTCAGATATTTATGTCGACTTGTCAGATAATTATGTAGTCTTGTTAGATATTTATGTTAACTTTTGGATGGCAGACATTGGCGTTTGGTGGTAAATAGACCATATAATAGAATATTTTTTTATCTGACAAGTAAACATAATTATCTGACAAGTCAACATAAATCTCTGACATGTTGACATAAATATCTGACAAGTCTACTTAATTATCTGACAAGTAGGGGGCAGAACTCTGCCACCATATTTTCCTCAAGGAGCAATCATTTGATTTTTATAGAGGAGGGAGGACTTGGCAGAACATCTGATCCTGAATAGTTTTTCATTCTATCGTTGAACCTGACTTTTTTCCTCATTGGAAGCAATCATGGCATTTTTGTCCACGCCAGAGTTCTGTTTCATGCATGTCTTCCTGGTTATTTATTTTTTTTATATTTTTCCCCCAAATTTCTGATTCTGATTTTTTTCGGAGTTCCTGCCAATCCGTCCCTCCATTAGAAAATAAAGAAGAGATGAGATCTTGTATTCAAATGTTTTGACTTAATCTTCACTGCGGGGACATAGGTTGTCGAAATGGCATCTGCAGGAACTAAGTTCACAGTAACTTCGGTATTATACTATTTAGAGATAAGTTTTGAAATAGTTTTAGGGGATATGTCTACTTTTAGTAAGTCTGACATAAGCAATGTTTTATTCATGAAAAAATATGACAAAAACATAATTGAAAAATGTCAATATGCAGATAAATATTCATACAATGATATGAAGAACCTAATTTTGAGGAAAAGTGTCTGAGCAAATAAAAGGGAAACAATGATGGAATAACAGCAGAGACGTTCTCTAATCTGACTGAAATGTCAAACACGATCACCATTTATTCTTATTTTCTTAGACACTTACTAAGACCTTGTAATTTGTATGTACATTTATCAAGTTGCTGGTCTCTGTTTTCAATGAATTCTATTGACTTAGACTGACAAAAAATCGACGATTCTTGTTCATGTAGTTATCTCGATAACCCCGTACTTAGTGAAGGCTTAAACAAAATTCCGTCCGATACGATCATTAAAAAAGTGTGGAAAAATTTGAAGTTTCGGTACGAACTGTAAGTTAAGAGTCCCTAGTACTGTCCCTTGTACTGTAATGAATATTTCTTTTCTCTGTCTACAGTCTTTCAGTGGAAACATCATACTGCATTTGAAATGAAACGCAAGTTTACATGCTATTTATGAGATAAAAATTGTGAAATCATTTAGAGGAAATGTCTACTCCCTTATGTTTATAATAGGTTTGACATAAGCAATGTTTTATGCAAAATTCAAATTTACAGTAACTTCGGTAGAATGTTTGAATGTTAATTTCAATAACAAAATACCGAAATTACTGTTTCATGTGATTTATATTCACATCAATCAGAAACGATTCATAACTTCAAATAAAAAGATAAAACATTTTTAATAAAACACTTACAAGTAGAGAAGTAGCACCTACCATGGATTTTTATTGGTTTTGTCTACGGGTTAGAAAATGACATTAACCGATCAGTTACCAATCCCATAAATGCCTCACAGACAGTGTGACGGGTGTTGTATGCAGGGCAGGACAAGCTTACCCTTCCGGAACACCTGATGTCACTCTTTTTGAGAGTTCAACCATTTAGTGCTTTAGTTTTTATTATTTGTAGTGTTTGTGTTTTGTGGTTGTGTGGCGTCTTTGGTCTTACGTCTTCTGATGTTCCTGCTTTTGCCTTGTGTCTGGACTTTAATTTATGTAATCTTGTTCTTTGTTCCTTCGGTATTCTACTGCTGTTGTTTTACAAGATCAAACCATCGTACCTTAGTTGTTAGTTGTTTATTATATGCTGTTAGTATTTGTTTATAAATATATGTTGACTAGTATTTGAGATGGATTTGTCTATTTATTGCATAGTAATACGGAAAAGAGTTGATAATTGCAATCGGTGATACTTGCAGTTATCTCCGTGACTGCTTAATTAATGACAGCTTCAAAAAAATTCCGTCTCATATTTTTTTTTTATATTAGGTATTGATCCCTTCTGGAAAAATAGGAAGTTTCGCACCGAAACCGAAGTATGTTGCAAGATCCATTTTACTTAGTACAGGGATAAACATTTACTGTCCAGGACCTTTCAATATCAATTGTTGATGAGTTTACTGAAATGGAAGGTCAGAACCATTTCCGGTGGATTTTCAATCTCCGAAACAGAGGTGTATAGCTCTTCCTACGTCAGATATCACCTCTGCCACACCGGAAGGAGAGATTCCTTTCAAAATGGCCGATTTTCATGACGTCACAGTGTGAAATACGTCAGGATGTATACGATGTCACTGTGAAAAGGGCGTGGTAAATCCAATATGGAGGACAAGGTGTGGCAGAGGTGATAATCTGACGTAGGAATAGCTATGCACCTCTGTTTCGGAGATTGGTGGATTTTTAACTCCTCTGTCTTTTTTGAACCTAGGCTCTTGACAAATTTGTTCGGTAATTTTGTTATTACCCTCATTTTAATCACGTGACATACGTTTTAAAATTCATTGTTTTACAGCTTGAGCATGAAATAAATCATTTAAATAATTTCTATCTTTAAATTAAAGATTTTGCTGAAGTACAGTCTGGTAGAAAGATACGAAGATCAGAACGGCATAATCGTAAGTGTCAACTTTGTGTCAAGTGTAAACTGCAGAAACATGCTAGTTGTGTTCTGTAGTAAGTTTGGAGAAGCAAAATAAATGTAGATAAATAGAGGCATTTTGCAATAGATTTAAGGGGGTAGACCTGGGGTAGGAGGAGATAACTCCGTTTTTCATTTTTTTTAATACTTACACGAACAAATAGAATCATTATAATAGGTATTATCAAAATTTTAAAATTATAAAAATTTTTCTATTCAGCAAACAAATATTAAATTTGTCATGAAAACAATTACCCACCATCCATTTATTTATAATGAATGCATTTTACTCTACAGTTTTGCAATAGTGTCCAAAGATAATGAAAATATATAAAAGTCGGATTTATTCCAAGGGAGGTAATTTAAAGCACAGTTTCAGAAATTTTATTGATTTTTTACCCACTTTATTGTGAATTAAGAACAATTGGGACGGTAGAATTTTCTAATATTTTGATATATGTTACATATACTAGTTTTCTTTCTATTCTCAGTTTTTGGTGAAAATTAAACGACAGAATTTTTTACAAGAAGTGTTTAATAGTGATAAAAAAAGAGTGACAATTTCAGCCTACACTATTCAGAACACCCATGTATTTCAGTTCAAACTAGTTAAATTTCCTATCATCATTCATGCTTACTTGCACACATGTCTAAACTACAGACTTTTGCATTTGAAATAATCTTGAATCAAATACAAATTTAATTAGAGCCGATTTTATACACCACAATCAAGTCCTGAACGGACCAAATAACATGAGGAAACAGGATATCTTTGATGATCACTAGACATAAAACGGGACGGTAAAAAATGTTGAAAATTGCTGAAAGTAGACATGAACATGTGTACTTTCAAAACTTAAAATATTAAAAAAATTAAACGATCGGAAAATTTTAGGCCTACCCAGGTCTACCCCCTTAAGTTCTTCACTTTTCTATAACGATATCACATGCTATTCAAGTTGTATATCACGACATCAAGTGCAAGGATATCTCATATTGAATAAGGATGATACCATATGCAATCCCTTTTAAACGTATTATAGTATGCATCCAAGTTTTCAGTCAAAAAAAAAAACACTACTTTGCAAATATCATCTTATTGTAGCAATATGATTTTCTCAAAGTCATATTGCTACACAGTAACATATCTAAGCGAAGACCCAACTCTCAAGTCTAAAGGAATATCTGTCTCCTATCCAATTTGGATGTGCATATTACCAGTGCTGGCAGTCAGAACCTTGGGTATACATGCATTTTTTATGAAGCTTCAGCAGTTGTTAATATGACAATAGGAGCAACCTATGGAAGGGCGTCAAGAGGAAAGTCACACCCATAAATTCGGGAAGGTCACAATTTATTCGAAAAATGTCATTATTTCATAAATTCAGGAATGCCATAATAAACATTCTGCAAATTTTGCATTTCATAAGTTCAGGATCGTCATACTTAATTTTGTAAAACCTACAATGACCCCTAATGTCGTCTGCTAAATGTTATCCCATTGGTCATTTTTGGATACGAAGATAAAGCTATCTAAATCTTACTATCATTACAGTAGGTTGCATTCAAAAAGTTGTACAGTGAAAAATATTTCTTTTTTATCTACTTAATATTTTTTATTCTGCATACCTTCAACTATCTGCTGAAACAAAATTAAGTTGCAGTATACATCATACGAAACAACAGAAAAACCAGGCAGATTTTCTTGATCAGTGTATCAAGTCCTATCATTAAAAACAACCTCTCTACATATAGAAGGGCTTGACGCCCGTTATTATGAGGGTCCTGGCTTCTACAATCAAACTGCTGGTCAATCAAGAAATATTTCATGATCGCATGAGGGTTTGGGATTTCAGCTTTTGTCATAAATAATAGCATAGTGAAAATAGCATGACTTTGTTTAAAAATATGTACTACTTATGACTATGCCAACAGCTGATTGACTTTTGAGTATGGTGCAACTTTGAAATAACTATGCCAGCAGTTGATTTGTTATTAAGTAACGTGCAACCTTGAAATGACTAAGTGCAACCTTGAAATGATTATGCCAGCAGCTGACTGGTAATAAAGTAGAGTGCAAACTTGAAATAACTATGCCAGCAGCTTATTGGTTATTAAGTAGAGTGCAACCTTGAAATATGTATGCCAGCAGATGATTGGTTATTAAGTAGAATGCAACCTTGAAATATTAATGGCAGCAGATGATTGGTTATTAAGTAGAGTGCAACCTTGAAATATGTATGCGAGCAGATGATTGGTTATTAAGTAGAATGCAACCTTGAAATATTAATGCCAGCAGATGATTGGTTATTAAGTAGAGTGCAACCTTGAAATATGTATGCCAGCAGATGATTGTTTATTAAGTAGAATGCAACCTTGAAATATTTTAATGCCAGCAGATGATTGGTTATTAAGTAGAATGGAACCTTGAAATATTCATGCCAGGAGATGATTGGTTATTAAGTAGAGTGCAACCTTGAAATATGTATGCGAGCAGATGATTGGTTATTAAGTAGAATGCAACCTTGAAATATTTTAATGCCAGCAGATGATTGGTTATTAAGTAGAATGGAACCTTGAAATATTTTAATGCCAGCAGATGATTGGTTATTAAGTAGTGTGCAACCTTGAAATATTAATGCCAGCAGATGATTGGTTACTAAGTAGAATGCAACCTTGAAATATTCATGCCAGCAGATGATTGGTTATTAAGTAGAGTGCAACCTTGAAATATGTATGCCAGCAGATGATTGGTTATTAAGTAGAATGCAACTTTGAAATATTAATGCCAGCAGATGATTGGTTATTAAGTCGCGTGCAACTTTGTATTTTTATGAAGCTACAACAAACAGGCAAGAGGATTTGCTTCAAGTATTTATAAGGGCGACATTCACATTCCATTTTTTTAACTGATATTGTGTAATGTCATGGTAAACATATACTAGTTTGATATTTTGTACATTATTTATGTTCTTTGTAGTTTTATCAAGGGTATTACGTGAGTATAATCACTCGACAACAGTCTCGATACAGTATGTATACACACCATAACAAGAAAAACAATACCATAAATGTTGTTTAGAAGAAACGAATAGAAAAGACTCGAGGCTAAAGAGCTAGGGAGGGAGCTATAACAGGAAAAATGTGCCCAAGTTTTCCAAGTGCGAACTTTTAATATACTTAAGTTCCAAATACGGGAATTAACAAAAAAAAAAAAAAAACGACGTGCCTTAAATCCTTTGAAATAGATATTTGGATGAAAGTTGTCTTAACTCGTAAAGTGTAAATTTTGTGATAAGTACTTCGAATAATAATGAAGAGTATTAAAGTATTTTAATAAAGATGTTAAATTTGTTTGATTTGTAAATTTGCAACAGAAGTTTTGAATACTAAATTTATTTCCGGTTATCTTGATGAAATAAAAAATAGGGTATGGAGAAAATGTACATAAGACAAAATCCTACAAATACATGTACAAACAAAAAAAAAATGAAATTTATACGCTTAATATGTGTATAGATTGTGCATATCTTGATTAAATGATAATATATCAACTGTAGGCGAAATATTGTATTTGTCTCATTTCATGAATCTTTGCTAAATATTCTCTTATTTTATTTGAAACATATCTCTTGAAAAGATGTTTATTAATAGGAGCTATAAAGTTGGAATGTCGTTTTGGTAGCTGTGGACATGGTTAATGAGACAACATGTGATGTATTGAAACTGCAACACTCACTCCAGGCAGCGTCGGGAGTAAAATTGTTCCATTAATTAAAAAACAAATGTTTCATCTTTTATTCAATGACGGTAATAACAAAATTACCGAACAGAATTGTCAAGAGCCGCAAAAAAAAGCAGGTGTAAGACAATCAGAAAAATTGTAAACAGCAATGGTAGTGACGTGGTACTGGCATTTTAAAAGAATGGTAGGTTTTAAGTGTTTTATGGCGAGCAAAACTCCCCTTTCATTGTGGTAGTGTCTGAGAGTCAATAGCTTTTCAAAAGGCTGCAGACAGTGAAAAGAAATATTTATCCCAGGACTATGTAACTAATGCACTGTTTTCAGAAGAAAAATATATATCATGATTCCATTGCATTTGTACAGCAAAAAATAAAGAAGCAACATTTGTTATTTGACTTCTCACTAAAATATCATTTCTACACCATCAGAGAAAATTTTAACTTTCCCGAAGGACCACCAAAAAATAAAACAGTCTTGTTCCGATTGAAACTCAAAAGGGTTAATTCTATTTTATTGTGGTTCAATACAATAATTCCGTTTGTTTTTAAACTTTTATTTGGAGTATGATCACTAATTTTGAAAAGAGTATCGCAGTATATACTGACTGCGGCATTTCAATTTAAAAGGCACAATATCTAGCAAAATCTGTTAGTCTAATGTTGATTTTAATACAGATAATATAATAAAAGATTGTAAAATATATCATATAGATAATACGTAAGACATTATTATACATTTTACTTTTAGAATTTCAACAAAAGAAGCACACTTTTATGCCGTAATGAAAACAATTTCATGATAAAAAAACAAATAAATAGAATCTATGATACTTTTTAATTTTATTTCTGTGTCAGTTACTTATAATTTCTATGTAGTAAATGAAACATATATCAGCTGTAAGATGAACAGCGATCATTTGTTTATGTTCAGTATTTTGAAAATTTACATAAAATGTTTTAATCACAGATATTTAAAAAATAATGTAAACTACAAAATACCGAATTTACTGTAAATTGATTTCTGCAAATGGTCATTTCGACAACCTATGTCTCTTCAGTGCAGATCAAAATCAAAACATTACCATAATCCGAAGCAAATGACTGGTAGACAGATTTACAAAAGCTCATAGCTTTCTGGTTCCTTTTCTGTTAAAAATGTACTGTGTCTTCTGATATACTGTCTGTTTCATCAATTAAAATATTGTTTACACTGAATGACTGGTATCCCTGGTTTTTAATATTTCATCACTTTACATTTAACTTTACAATTTTAGAGGGATTTTCACAATTATTTAAATGAAAGAAAGGGTCTTGTGAAGTACTATCGCAACTATTCTCACTAAAGGGAACAAAGCTAAACAAATCGACTTGTTCAAAGAAATTCAAAGCTTTTCAAGTGACACCAAGATTAAGAACAAGACAGTTATGATAGCAGACGATACCATACGCTGTTATGGTATCGTATGCTTTATCGTCTGAGTCCACTAGTATTTTAACATTCTTGACTCTGCTATGGTCTATATTTTCCATGGAATGAGGAAGTTAATTATACTTTTGTGAAATTCTTAGTATTGTTCGAAATTGTTTTCATATTCATGTGTGTTAAATTTTCTATTCTTACATAAATGTCTAATGTTTATGTTTAATTTACACCCATTTGCTTGTAGAATTTCCTCCTTTTTTTAGATCCTCATTTGCTTTTAGAATACGTCATTCTAATGGCTTATACATAGTGTAGTTTTTGCAATAAATATATTTAAAGTGGACCACTTTACTTTCTACATGGTAGATGATATATTTTACGAAAGGATATGGAGTAAATGAACTAAGACCAAAACACACATATTTACTTCAACTGCAATAAATTTTAATAAGTTGTATGGCAATTTCGGAAATTAATTCCTGATCAGCAGCACTAGTCGCCAAACATCGAAAATCCACAATTTCAAAAAAAATGTTTAAAATGCATAAAACAAAACGAAATCCGAATATTCAGTAATTTAAAATATAGCTAAGGAAAATACCACGATGGAGTGATTTAAACTTTACAAAAATTTAGATAATAGTTATAATCAAAGTGTACACATGAGATATAATCTCATGTACAAGTACACTTTATCTAAGTAAAATAAGGAGCATAAATCTCAACATGGGAATAGTTTTACCAACTCCACACTGCATTAAAAGACAAACCCCTGTATTAAATATTTTGAATGAATGTATGTATGAATCGTCCAAATCTCCACTGAGAAGTAGTATTAACGTAACAAATTAAATTTATGTACAATATTATTAGAACATTTCACATGTTTTGATTTGTTCTGCACTGATGAGACATAAGTTGTCGAAATGCGCATATGCAGAATCTAAATTCACAGTAACCTCGGTATTTTGTTATTTGTTACCACTGGGCCGATACCACTGCTGGTGGACTGTTGGTCCCGGGGGATTTCACCAACCCAGTAGCCAAATCTTCGGTGCTGGCCCGAAAACCGATCTTATTTGAAAATTTGTATTATCTAAATTTAAGAAAATTTTGTTAAAACCTGAGGAGTATCTCCCTCTTGCATAGCTCTGTCCTTAGCTGATTTTGGCTTTCCTATTTTGATCCTGTTGGTAATTTGTTCTTAATCAGCTTTTACACATATTTCGGTTCATGGATTTCCACATGTTTTGATTTGATCTGCACTGATGAGACATAAGTTGTTGAAATGCGCATATGCAGAATCTAAATTCACAGTAACCTCGGTATCTTGTTATTTGTAATTATCGCAACATTTTTAAGATTTGTTCAATTTTTTAACGATCTCTTTTTATACATATACATTTACATTGTTAGAAAAATAAAAACGCTCCAAACTTCCTGCAGGTGCCTTGTATTTCTGATGCCCATGATATGCAAAAAAAAATAAGAATAAATAATAAGATTAAAGCAAAATCAAAGCTGGCATTCCATTCATAGACTGTCATATGTTTTCAATACCGAGCAACAGACTGCTTTAATTTAGGTCATACACATAATGTGAGATCCAGTGCATTTATCATCATGATTTCCTCTTTCAATAATGTCCTTTTGAAATCTTTATGTACACGTTTCAGTGAAACGATTTTCACGTATTTTGGTGGATATAAAGCTCAGGTAGGATTTTCAGACAAATCTTGGGTCCAGTTATTAAATTAAAGTAGTGTATCAATTTATTTTTTGAGCATCTCGCATATGGTTTCGGACTATAACTAAAGTTTGCAGATTGATTCAACACTGTAAGACAAGTTTGATGTTTCAGCATCGTTCTTTGTGTTGTTTTTTAGTTATATATATTAACAAAGAAAGGATATGAAGTAAATGCACATGAGACAAAGTCTTTACAAATACATGATTAATCCAAGCGATAGAATAACACTTTTATTATTGTTGTTCTTCATCTTGACGTCACTTTGAAGCCTTCAACAATAATCTATACTCATATCGCACAGTAAGTTCAAAACGGCACCGGGACCGGTTTGAGCAGAATTCAGTGCTGAATGCCGAGCAACGCAACATTCATTTATCCTTTTTGTCAGGGATGCAGAGTTGGCAACAAACATAAAATTAACTTTCAAAGTTCTCTAACAACTGCTGTAATGCGTTACCGGACAAAAAACTCATATAAACAACCACAGGGCACTCATTGAGTCAATTGCAAGAAAACTTCGCATTATAAAGCACTATAAACAAAATTTTCAGAAAAACATTTAGGAATTACATAAAAAAATAGAAAAAAGCCAAAATTTGAAAGTATGATAGTGTATCCATATGAGATATTCTCTCAAGAACAAGTACACCATAACTGAAATGTATATAGAGCATGCTCATTAATAATGTTGAAAATGATGCAGCTTTTGTAGTTCCTTAGCAGATTGTGGCATGTAATTATAATTTTCAGCCATTGTAAGTGTTTCCTGTTGTCCCTTTTATTTCATTGAGTATTGTCCTAATATATTTGACATTTAAAAACAATGTAAGAAATGACTATGCATGCAGGGGTAATGTTTTGTTTCCTTTTTGCAGTTAGGTTCAGCGTTTAAGATGCTCAAGCCACCGACACATTATTGCATTATAATCGTTTTAAAATTCTATACATGTAGTTTATTCTGCAATCACAATTAAGCATTACAGCGTGGTAGTACTTGGGCACTATCAAATGGTAATGCCCGCTTGACATTTTAACGTTCATTTCTAAAACACCACTTGGAAGAGTTTCAAATCAAAATCAGTTTTACTGATATGAAATTAAAAAGGTTATAATTTTTAGTTTTAAACAACAAAATACCACTGAAGTTTGAGTGATATATATGTGTTGGTGTTCTTTTCATTTTTATTGATTTTTAATGGCTTGTTTCTAATTTTCTCGTTATTGTCGTGTTTCAAGACTCCGATGTGACTCTATATATTTGTGTGAATCTTTATACATGTAAAAGAAATATAAAAATGTATTTTATTTCTTTGTTACTTGATGTTTGTGGTTGAAATTAGATATTGATGCTGCGAAGTTAAAGTTTAATCTGCGACTTTCTTTAACCTATTTTTTCTTTTACAAGTGCATTTGTCAACTGTAACACATGTAAACTCCTTAATAAGGTTGAGTTACCTTTAACTGTTGTTATTTCAAATGTTAATAGAAAACTATCATAACACTCTAGATCATGATAAAAGTACTGGTCATTGTTAACATACAGTCCAATAAGTATAAAAATATTTTATATACAAAAACAAATTAGCTATCAGAATTTCATTAAAAAACGTATTACTAGCACACCTATCTCATCTTAAATCAAATTATTCATTTGACATCGCTATAGTGTTCATAATAAGTATCTATAACATACGTGGGTCTGTGACAACGGCCATTTTAGGAATCACAACAGGACCAGACAACAACATGAGGAGTGTTTTAGTTGTCCTCAGTTTTTCCTTGGTAGTATTGCTGTGCAATGGTAGGTATAGTTAAGTTTGTTTCATGTTTATATTTTATGTTCTCAGTTATTTCCTTGGAGTATATTTTACTGCTTCAATGACAATGCTTCAATGACATTGGTTATTTTCATAACAACAAATTTAGTGATAAACACATAGAGTGTTATTTTAAAAAAATGTGATACCGTATTGTATACTGAATTGCAATATTGACAAATTGACTGCTTGAATTTTTTTACTGTTGTCCTACTTTGAATGCGAAATACTTCAGAAATGTCTATGACGAGCGTTGATCAATACAGGTAAAATTATAGTAAAAGACACTTTAAAATTTTAAAAAAGAGAATATTTCGGATAGAGCGGAATCTTAACCTCTCTACTACACCCATTTATTAAGAAACTGAAATGCAACCCGATGAGGTATCAGTTAGGATCTCAGAAACTGGAAAACACTTTTTTATTCATTTGACCGTAATAGAAACTCGCCTCCTAATTACAAGATACACTAATCTCAAAGCTTCACTAGAAATGTGCTCGAGGCTGCATTACAACATAAAAAAACAATGACATTAAAATGTTTTAACTTGCAAAAAGCGTAGACATCAACCACGACATGTACAATTTAAGAATGTTTGATCTGTTTATTTTTGGTTTTACATTTTCTTACAAAACTAAGCGTTGTTACAAATATTGCTGTGATTCTATCTTGGTGAAGCAATTGATATCACATGTTCTTTTCAGGAAATGAACATGACTTAGAATCAGGATCTGTAAGAAAGAAACGTGATGTTTCTGGTATATATGGTAATGTTTAGTATAAAATCTTAATTCAACAAAATTTTGAGGTAGATGTACCTTATGGTGTCAAACCGTCAATTGACATTTGTGAAAGTAGCCCTTTTAAAATCTAAATTTGAGTTCTTGCACCGATATATGAAAGAAATGATATACCTGTTAGAACATTGATATATCGGAATTATTTTGAGACCAAAGTAAGTTGATTAGAATGATCCTTTGAATGATTATCATAGGGGTTTTCTGGTATACTATGAATACGCAATTTCAAGCCATGATCAAGTATATTTATATATGGGGTTCCAACCTTTGGGACTCTCTTGGAACGCTTTAAAAGTATGCTTAAATTTTGATATGATGTAGACGTTCGGGATATATGTGGTTTCATACAAGTTAAAATTGAGATAAATCATCAAGACAGATTTTAATATTTTGGAAATTCAGTTGAAAATGTTAAAGAATTGAATGAGTGGTTTCTAACCATATCGATGTACAATGTATCTTACGAACAGAGATGGAAAAGATACCTTAAAGTGACTCAAAACACTCTTAAGTTGACTGATACACTGAAATGAATCTCTCAATCCAATTGACTATAAGATTAACGATAACATCAATTATTGAATTTAGTATGCAAAATTGTCCAATTTCCGTCTGTCATTTTATGTTTTATTTTAACATCAGCCCGGAAAAATATTTTAGTTTTTTTTTGTTTGATATTCTGGATTTAAAGCCTTCTTTTGAAATAATTTGATATGAATCTGAGCTGATATGATGTAATTACTAGAAAAAAAAAATGAAAAAAACAAGACTTGTAGGAAATGTGGAAACATGGGGTATTATCAGCTGTTTCAAAGGGACAAGTCAATTATGCAAAACAAATAAAATTTAAAATAAGTTAAAATACTACTCGTCAATAGGTAAACAGATTGTATAATTAAGTAATGATCTTCCTTTTTTATAGCATGTATACTTTCATAATTATCCAAAACATGTTTTATGTTATCGGTAGTCATTTTTAAATTGATTTTTTTCGCAGTAAAATCCGACACAATATTAGAGAAGACAGAACGCCAAGACCGTAAGTTTTTTCTTTTTACTGTAAAAACAAACCGAAATATCAATCGTTGTGGTGTACTTGGCTGAGTTTGACTTTTTATTTAAACCATTCTGGTAAAATGTTTTACATTAGCATCTAAATGTCGGTTTATTGTCTTCCAAATGATTTGACTTTATCGGCTGTGAAGAGGCATTAAGGGAGTAGAGTGTCAAATTTCAGAAGTATTTGATATCCTCGGGTTTTATCCATTTAAACATGATAAAATATTTTTGCACACGGATCCTATTTTCTAGGTCATAGGTCACTTTAAAATTCATAAAATAGACAATGTATAAAATTTTATCAACTTGCAGTTATATTTTCATAAGTTTTGAAGGTATATAAACAGCTAATGGAAATTCAAGGAAAACTCTAGAGAGAACTGTTTGCCGCCAAAATGTTGACGTCCTATATCTCAAAAATTCTTACAAAGATTTTCAAAATATTTTGCTCATCTTTTACGATTAGCAAAGTTTTCAAAACAAAAGGTCAGCATGTTCATTATAATTTCAAAATTTGTGACACTCATACTCCATTAATTGTCTAAATGGTCAAATGCAGAAATTAAATTTACAGAAACTTCGGTATTTAACTAATTGTTGCTGACCTTACTGCACAGTTATCTTTGTGATAGAAATAAACAGAAAGATAGTGGATAATTATCTTGCGACAAACCATCCGTATTAACAATAAAAAAAGGTTTTAAATGTCCCTTTCCCAACACATAATCAATTCCATAGTAACTTGAAAAATAAAAGAAGAAGAGCAATTGCGATAATAAGAAAGAAAATACCTTTCCTGAAGATGAGACAACGGCACAAAGGAGTGATATTTACAAAAAATTGAAGTCCAAAGACATTGCCAAAACGAGATCACAGAAAACATTGGCGTAAGACAGCTACAAAGCACAGCAATAAAACACAACATTTAAAACAAGGCACTAACAGTGTGAAAAGGGGTTTTGCACTTAACAAATCAACTGAAGTCAGTTTTGTTAATCGTTTCAGTATTTTATTAATAGAAAAAGTTTACCTTGCTTGTCGACGTATAGTTGTATAAATATTCATACTTCTTTTCTGTCATTTCACATATAGGAAAGAAACACAATATTTGAATATATTTAGCATATGGCTTTAATATCCAACTATTTACTAAAAGAACGGTTGGATTAATCACTGTATTAAAGTATGTTGATCAAGACACTACTTGAGAGTCGTCATTTGCGATTGTTCTTGTTTGAATTTAATACATAAAGAATTTATAAACTTCACTTAGCTGAAACCAGATGTAATCATGAATCATTGACGAAACAAATGAAAATGAAAAAAAATCGAACCTGAGAAAACCTTGTAGAAAACAAGGATATTAATTTTTGGTGTACAAACATATATCCAAAACTCCTTCGAAAGAATGCTACCATACACATCTAAAAAAATTTCTGTTGTATATGATCAATGTAAGAATTAATACCAGAAAAAGAGGTATTTTTTGCATTCTTGTAAACATAGTTTTTTTTACCTTTATTTACGTTGTTTATTATATTACAGTCTTCTCCAGAGTAAAACGTGAGTATTTGCCATTTGTTTTGTCTACGGTTTGGAAATTGACATAAACCAATCAGCTACCAAACAGATCACTCGAACCCATACAATGTAAATGCTTTCTTGACTGTTTTACGGGTGCCGTATACAGAGCAGGACAGCCCTTTCGGAGAACCTGATGCCACTCTGTTAGTGCTTTAGTTTTTAGTGTTTGTGTGTTTGTCAGTGTGTAGTGTCTTTCGTCTTCCGACTTCTGGCGTTCTTGTTTTTGCCTTGTCTCTGGGCTTTCATTTATGTAATCTTGTTCTTTGTTCCTGATTTATTCTACTGCCGTTGTTTTGATGTAATACAGACACTGGTAATAGGATGAACATATATCTTTCTATGCAGCCACAGTTTCACCAAGAGGTGAAAAGGGATACTCATATTTGGTATTGGATGCAGAAAACGCATATGTTGTCAAACACCACACTGATTCCAACAAAAAGCAAACTGAGGAAGATGTGATTGACATGCTGGGATTTTTAATTGATAATATATTTGTCGAATTTAGAGGACACGTTTTCCAACAGACAATCTGGATACCAATAGGGACTAATTATGCACCACTTCTGACAGATTTGTGCTTATATGTTGTATTCATATGACACCAGGTTCATATAAGGGCTATTTCAGACAAAAGATAAAAATCTATCCAGGTCCTTTAATTTCAGTTTCCGATACATAAATGATGTTTTGTCTTTAAATAATACTCGATTTAAGGATTATCTCCATCTCATCTACCCAAATGAACTGGACATAAAAGGGACAACTACATTAGCATCATACTGGACTTTTTTTACCTTTATATTGACAACTCGTGACAATAATCAAAACTTTATGGAAAACGTGATGATGTTTTCCAATTATGAACTTCCCATTTCTGAGTACAAATGTACCCACATCTCCAGCGTATGGAGTCTACATTTCACAGCTCATTCGCTACTCTCTTTCATGTAATGTGTACGTCGATTTCACCAATAGTGCAAAATTACTATCTCAAAAGCTACTTAGCCAGCACTAGAACCTGGGTTCTAGTGCTGCTGATGAGGAATAAATTTCCGAAATGGCAATACAGCTCATTAAAATTTTAATATATATGTTATGATCTCATGTTCATTTACTCCATATCCTTTCATAAAATATTTAGCCAGAGTTATGTTCAACCGCTCTTACTATTGTCACCAAAAACGTTTTATGGTCGTCATCAAATTTTTTGAATAATCGTTACAATGTGTCTATCTCACAAATGAAGATGGACAAATGTCAATGGAGCCCAAGCATTAACTGGATTGACACATACCTAATTTGACATTACACCGGACTTTTCATTGCAATGATGCTTACACTTCAGGAGCACCTGATAACACTTTGTTTTTAGGGTTTCACACTGTGCTTTATTTCAATTGGCGTTTTTATTATGTTCTGTTTGTTTCGTCTTTATCGGTTAAGTTCTACGTCTGTATGTGATCGTTATATTGCCATGTATTCTTGATTTATGAGATTGGTTCTGGCTTCGGTGTTCATTTAAAAATTTACGCATTAATGAATGTAGTGTCAACCTGTAGTTGACTATAAATAGCGCACGGTTGTCTGGTATATTATGTCATCCTGCTATGGGCGAAAATAGAATTAAAAAAACCATATCTCTATAGTCAACCGTTTTCGAGATCCCTTCATTCCCGGAATGACGTAACATCTTTTATGACGTTCCTGGCGTTTTCAGGTTCAATCACATTTCCGGTTTATTGCATTTCCAACACACACAACGTCAATGCGTCTGAGAAAGCCTACCCAATTTGTTACAAAAGGGAATTTTACTTTCCCCGTGAAGGTGAGTATTTGTTCTGAATGACGTGATTTTTATTTGCACTTTTTTAAAAGATTTTTTCCACAATTCAATCGACGCAAATGCCACGAAATTGAAGTTCACTTCCAAACATAAAAATCTTATGTTATCCTGCAGACAGTGCAGTCATGTTACTGCGGTTCTTAAATTCAAGCTTCATAATAAAAAAAGAATGAAAAAATACGTTTTTTTACAACATTATATAGGTGGAACTTGTCCAATAAGATATTGTTATTTACAACAAGTACGAAGCGGAAGACGTCAAGCACCGCAACGTCGCTATCATCACGTGACAAAGTGCTAAAATAAGTATGTTGTCCCGTAGTAGATCTTTATCACGAAAACGACGTATTTGTGAAAGAACAGCATTACTTGATCATTATTTTTGAATGTCATTGTTAATTGTTAATTTAAAGAGGGAATTAATTTTATTTATACAATGCGCATCTTCAAAAGAATTAATTACAAAACCCAAAAAGAAAAGACACATCATAATTTTCTCTTTGATTAGTTCTGTCTTTATATAAAAAAATAATTATTGATGTTGAATTGGTTGTTACATGTATTTATGACCTCTCAAAAAGCAATATTCATATTGCTTTTAACTCGGTGAATTTAACTTTTTCACGTTGATAAATTCCAGTAGCAACCATATCAAAGTCAATAATTGTATAACATTACATTTTTTCAATCAATTCCAGTGCTGGAATACTATCATATAAAATTTTACACTGTTTTAACATGGTAGGGACCTGAATAACCAGTAAGGCGTTGCTTATTTTTAATTACACTGTGATTTAGTCATTGATTACCAAGCCATTCTAAAAATATGCTTATGTATAAAAAGAGTATTTGGTGATCAATTCAAGAGTAATTGTATTTTTTCATATTGGACTTAAATATGTGTTACTTTAAAAACAGCTTTAAAATCATTATACCTGTTGGTTTGTTTTTCCTTTGAAACTATTGTTTGTTTGAAAAAATTGCTTTTAATAGTTGTTATAATTGATCATGATAAACTAATGAATTGCTTGGTACAACTTTAAATATGCCGTTGTTTCCGTGTTAAAGCAAGACCTTAGTTGGTATTCATCAAGCATCATCAAGCATCAAGTATACTATTTACGCCTTCCTAAAGTATTTATTGTCTAGTGACATTCTAGTTATTTCCATATACATGTATTTTGCAGGAGCTATTGAAGAAGGGTGTCCTTGTTGTAACTGTGGGGGTTAGCGGTATATAGTTTATCACAACGACGCACAAGAATCTTCCCTGAACAATATGTTTTTTGATGAATTAGGTTCATAAACTTATTTACAACAATAAAGATAAATCAAACATTAGAGGATTTCTTACTGATTTCNAAAAAAAAAAAAACAAAAAAAAAACAAACAAACAAAAAAAAAACAGGACAACAGCAAACACCTACAATGGCCAGAAACTACAATCACATGCCACAATTTACAAGCGAACTTCACTAAAAAAAAATAATGAAAACAAGAGACAAACATAAATAACGATAGGAACTCGGGTTGGCCGGACTTGGTAAAGGCACTAGCAAAAGCCAGTGGTAGGGTTAAACCGGTTTATGGGTACCCAAACCTCCCCTTTCTCTATCCCGTTTCCCTATAGTATAAGAAAAATGCGAATTAAACCCAATACAGGTAGACTACTAATTCAATGACCATTACCTTGGAAAAGAAAAAATAAAACAAAGCTAATTTAGAAAGATTGGTCAAAGAATGATCGCCGCTTAACTGCCAGCTAGCTCAAGGAATCTAGTCTGCTGGTAAAATCCTGTCGCACTACGGAAGAAAAATAAAACCCAAAACTCCTTGAAGTGTTAAGTGAAGAGCCGTCATGTATTTCATTAGACATCGGCAGTGAAAGGCCAGTATACATGTAAAGTCTTCAGGTCACTGGATTCCAAAGTCAATTTATCGGACTTGTTCAGAATATCTCGATATTCACTATCACGTAAAGAATGTAAGTTACGTCCCAGTTTTTCAGGATTATTAATCAGTTTCTGACATTTTTTAACACCATTTCAATAATATGGAGGATGCGAAATGCCCTTTGTAATTAGCTGTTTGCGAGTCACGTCATATCTAGATATCAAATGTTCATATCTTCTGTAAAACTTCTGAAAAGTATTTAATAATTTATGAAATCTGTAACCTTGTTGTTAAAGTTTGGATGTGAGAGTAAGGTTACGCTCATTAAAATTGTCAAGGGTAGAACAAGTAGCGAGCGAATCGTACAAGTTGAGATATATACACCCCGTACGATGAAGCTAGGGGAACGTCGCCTTCAAGAAAGGGGAAATTAGTAATAGTAAAATCAAAATCATCCCTTTTATCATCAATTTTAGTCTTTTAGTTTTTTCGTTAAGCAGGAGATGCATACTCTACCGGTGACCTTTTCTCACCCAGGGTTTCAATTTGGGTCTTGTTGTTCATCTCTGTGTGTGATTCGTTTTTTTTTCTTTTTGGTATCAGCACTTGTGTGATGTCTTTATGCCTTTGTGTTTTTGATGATGCCATTATCTTTAGATTATTCTTTTTTAGACTGGAGGTTCAGTTCTACATTACTTCAGGAATATTTCCAAATGTACCTAATGATATCAACATTTTCTTCTAATTACTAACTAAAGAAAAATATATTTCTATTAAAACTTTGATTGATGAAATGTCAATGACTTGCTTATTAACGGCTGTGACTATCGGCAAAGATCAAAAGAACACAGGTAATAAATTTCGAGGTGTTGGGAGGATTTTCGTCTTCCAAGCAATTAATGACACGATAATCCGTGTGTTTCCTCCAAGATTACACCGACAATGTTTCGGCGAATTTCGGTGCTTAGCAGTGTCCCACCAAGAAAATGTAGAGAGAAAGAGAATCAGTTCGCGTTAAGCTATCCGTATGTTAAATAGATCAGCAGTGTTGGCCATCTTGGATTATGATTGGTGCTAAAATCCTTCATCAATCATGCTTCCATGCCTGGTTAATATCAACTTGATGTATGAAAGGGTTTTCAAGAAGTAACAATTTACAACATTTTCCCATACGGCCATATGTTAAACTTTATTCCCTAATGCGACCGTCTTGGATGAGATGCGAATCGGTTGAACATATGTAGTATTGCAGTTCTTGATAAGCTGAACACTTTTGCTATTCAAACATATACTTTATCTCAAATCGGTTTTGAAATATAAAAAAATGAATAAAATTAAGAAAATTTGACAAATAAATACAATAAATCCTACATGGGTATTTAGATTATCGTCAAAATTTCCAGGAAGATCTTGGTATGCAAAACATTTTTGCAATGAAAGGTAACTTCTATCTTTTGTAGTTTTTGTAATAAATAATATAAAATTTCAAAATTTTTTCAGAAAAAGGGCAATAACGCCAAGACGGGTTTGTGGATTTTCTGCAATACTGCACGGCAGATTTTTAATATCTGTAAGTGTGTTTTGAGTTATTTATAAAAAAAAGCAAATTACCACTCGGTTCTATGTTTTGCAATAGTGGCCATATTGTTTGGTCTTCTGACTAATGGAACACAAATTTGAGACTGCGTAACCTGGTGATGATTCAGACCAACTTTGGTTACAATTGGCCGAGCAGTTTTAAAGGAGAAGATTTTGAAATTGTTCACACGCGGACGACATGCGACGGACGCAAAGTGATGGCAAAAGCTCACATGGCCTTTAAGGCCAGGTGAGATAAAAATGAGAGATGAGAAAAGAAAAAACTAACCAAGGTAAATTTTTTTGTATATAAAACACGATGAATATTGAAAAGAAAACGAACACAAAAGAAACAACAGTAAGGCCATCTAAGATTAATTCTATGCTTAACGTCAACCTAAAACGTCAACACCTAGGAGGGAGGGGAGAATAAAAACAAAAAGAAAATTAAAACAAAATATTGCAGTTACCTTTTACAAATTCAAATATATATATATGAACTAGAACAAATTGTACACCTTTGTTTTGAATTTTTGTTTGACATTTAACTGTTCATGTCACATTCGTTTGGTGGTCTTACATCAACCCGGACACGACTGTTTAATTTATTAATTTTATAACTGATCTCGATCTCTTCGAGGGACAATACGTTATTTTTGTAGGTTATTTATTTTCAAACATTTTAAAACTCTAAGTGTGCAGGTGAAGTTAAACATGAAAATTAATTAAGTAAGTAAATATACCCAATTTAAACTTGCTTGTCAGACAAAATGCATTAAGTTCACTTCAGTTTGGGTTTGCTTGTTTAACAGGTACAAGACTTGATCGGTACTTTGGGTTATGAAATGAATTTGTGCAAAAATACTTACTCTTTCTTGTGAAAAAAATAACGTTATTATTACTTTTCTGTAAGCATTTTTATTTGCATAGTAAAATAACAAAACAGTTACTCAATCGCCTTACTCTACTTGTAATCAAGACAATGATAAGAAAACATTATTGCAAGTCAAATTGATTGTCTCTGTTTTGGATAATAAGACCAAGAACCTCTTACATTATGTCAGAGGTTACGCTGGTTGTCTACACCAAAACCTATGTAGGCTACTTGATTTACCATATACGTCGTGCAAAAATTAAATGTAAAGCGAAGATGATCTTTTGATTATTCTTCATTGATTTTTGAATCAAATGTTTTAAAGTGCAATATATCTTATTATATACACTGTAAGTATACCAGTTCATGCTATACGAGACACTGAACCCGGGTACAGGTTTTGGAGGAACTCTGCTTACCACTAACGATTTTCTGACGAAGTTCATATGTCATTTGAAGCAAAGATAGTTAAACTATTTCCGGTTCCCAATTTTCTGTTTCTTTGTATCTTGCAACCGTTGACATAAATGCACAATCAGAGTCTTCCTGTTGAATGGCTCCAGTCTATAGATGTAACAGCAATACATAATGCTTGGTTGAAAATAAAGAATAAAGTTAAGTACAAAAACGACAATGAAAGTTTAAAGGCTTAATGATTCAATTGTGTATTTTTTTCCTCATGAAAAAAATAGAAAGATAGGAAAATGTTTGTTGGTTTTTTGTGTCAGAAAATTTACAAAGAGAACTTATTTTTATCACTGAAATATCTTTTCGCATTAAAACAAAAGACTGAAGAAGAAATCTATTAAAACAGATTATTGACAGACATTTGTCTCAGAAACAGAAAGAGATGTGTAATCATTTCATATTCAATTTCCCGTATTCGATTATTTTAAAAATCATAACTTAACTTTCAATGACAAGTTTATAATCAAAATCAAGTTTAAGAAAATGAATTACCATCAAGAGGCCATTTTAACATTTATTGGAATGAGAACAAGTTTTTTCTATAGTACTGAAGTTGTGATATTTATTTTTCCTTGAAGAATCTTGTATGAACAATGATAAACAATCATGCTCAATTAACTTACTCATAAAAATGCACAATGTCTTAAAATTTTCATTTATTCTAAAATAGGGAAAACAAATAGATATATGAAACTTTGTACAGGACTCAATTTTTGTTATGATGATAACGCCAGTAAGTTATGGTAAAATTTTCAATCATTTCTTTTAAACAATAACGGATTAAAGTTTCTTTTTTCTCAATTTCTTCCAATAGATGTAAACATGTGCAAAAAGTGATGTCAAAATTTTATTGGATATTGAAAAAGTCACGATCGTTTCTTCAAATCGTAAAATATGCCATAAATGAATTTATTTCGGGGCTAACTAAATGTAAAAATATTTACTCAATACGTACCACCTTGTTCCATGGTCTTTAATCACATATGGATATTTTCGTTGATTTCCATACAATGTTAGTTTCAATTACAGTGACTTCACAGTATTAATAGTAGAGCGGCGAATTAAGCAAAAGTCGCTTATTTAAAAAGTTTAAATGACCCAAATACCCTATTCGATTTCTCTGTCGTTTTGGATTGCTTGATTCTTATATTTTTGAAATATGTTTGTCGTAAAAATGAAATGTGGTAGAAACAATGCGATAATTGCAATTGAATGACAATACCCTAAACGGAATGTCAACACCCAAACTAATCTTTTGGGCTTGTTACCTAATAAACGAAAACTTATCTAGAAATGACATTATTACATGAAAAAGAGATAATTGCTGAATCATTTTTCACCTAAGAGATCATTCTTCGAATTTGTGTTCTATTTTTATAGAATATTAGAAAATACCCATAAATCAACCCAAAAATCAGCGTTTTTCTCGAATTTAAACAAAATAAACAATTACAATATGCAGTTATTGTTTCTAGTTAAACTGTACGCCCTATTTAAAAAGTTCGATGGTAATTTTGTGTCAAAGCACGTACCAATTATGTTTTAAATGCATTTAAATTGTTTAGAATTAGAATATTCAATCCGTAAATATTTCGTAGTTAGTCCGTCAATCAGTCTATTATTAGATTAATCGATCAAATTCATTCAGTTGATTAACGATTTCTTAGTTTCTAAACATACCCCTTGTTAGTTTTGCTGCTTTATGTTTAAATTTATTGAAACGCAATGTATTCAAGGCAAATCGTGCGTGTTTTTGGGATATATTTACGAATTAATGTGAGGGTGTGTTTGATTTGTATTGAGAAAGGTGTGTGTGATTAGTATAATTAGTTGTTCGTAAAACTGAAAAGCCCCCATAGTCTAAATAAGTATATATTAAGCGCAGTCTAACAGAAACAAGTCAGTAAGGAAACTAAGGTCGTTTTTACATTTGACGTTGACAAATATATGTGATTGTTTATTTTATTTTCTGTTGTTTTGCGTTTTTATCCTCCTTGTTTTTTTTTGTTTTTTTTTTTGTTCTGTTCTTTTTCTTGTTTTTTGGGG